>VWZU01016623.1:113130-207325 GCA_013397095.1 Sterrhoptilus dennistouni | reverse complement strand
AAAAAGAAAAACAAAAGAAAAGAAAACTCACTAGGCAGATAGCTTTAGATATAGATTAGTATAGTATTCATGAGAAAATGTTAATCCAATTAGTCACAAAATAAAGAATTTAGACCAGTAAAGACCCGACAGACCAAGGAACATCGTAACTGTGTGTGCTCTGAAGACAAAGTTGAAAAGTTCAGCTGCGAAGACAACCATGGAAGTCTTCATCAAGGACCCCTGACAGCCCCTGAACTGGGGAAATGCAAGCACAGTGCAAAAGAACTATCTAATAACTACGAGACCATACAATGTAAATTAGTTCTGGCATGTATGTGATGATGTTGTAGTAACATAGTGACACTGAGCAATACTTAGTGTATAAATATACCACAGCACTTTACAAAGGTGGGTGACTTAGGTGAAGAAATCCCCCTCATCCCCAGCACTGCAATAAACAAATACCTGCTCTACAAACATTGGTCAATGGGGATTTATTTCCAGCCTACCTTTCCAGCATCACTAGAAAGAATCCCTCCCCAGTGATTGTGATCCACACAAAGCTTCCTGACCCAAAATGTCCTACTGGTTGTGGTAGCAGTAGGACTGTTAGAAGCTCCAATGTGGACAAGGATCTAAGCAATTAATACTATGCTGGTGCTCCTAAATGTCATTTCTGTCTTGCAATATAATTGTTAGTCTTGCTGGGAAATAAAGGTTTCTGTGCAGCAGCAGATGCATACATGCTTCAAATACATACTCTTCCCTATGTATTACTTTGTCAACGTGAAATGAAAGAAGGCCACACATTTAAACACTAATTGCCCAATTCTAAATCTCAGATTTCCCAAGCAATTTAATGGACTGATTTAAACAGTTTTTCTTATAAGATGCATGGACTGATTTCTTTTAAAAACAGAAATTTAAACCAGGGCCCTTTTGTTTGCCTTTAAGAATCTCCAAAGGGATTTTCAGAAGCAAATCAATGCCTTTTGCACAGTTACAGAGCTGAGTCACTAAGACCATGGACATAACTTTCTTATTTAACCAAGAGTTATGAGTTATTTTATTTTCATTATTTTGTAATGCTATTGTTTGAATGTATTTAACTATGTTTTGCAGAATTTAAAACTAGTGACAGCACAGAAAAACAGAAAACTGTAGTTTTTCATTACTAATGATTATCAACTTATTCATCTGCTTTACTTCTCTAAAAATCTCAAATTCTAATGATTTCTCACATCTTTTATTCTACTTCATGGTGGTTTTTTCCCTGCCATTTTCTTATCTTTTTCCTCTTGTCTTGCATTTGGTGACCTGTATGCTTGTAACTCTCCTGCAGTATCCTCACGTCCCAGTGACTGGAACCGTTTGACATTCTTCCAAGCTAGTTGGCCAGCGTTTGTATGCTTTGATTTCCTCTTTAACTATTCAAGTCTGTGGTGAGCCTGAAACTTTTCCAGTTCAATTGCTGCCAGCTCTGACAGAAACAAAAATTTGCTAGCCTTTTTTTTGTTTGTTTTGGGGGTTGGTTTGTTTTTTTCTCGCAAAGCACTAAGATGGACAACTAGTTTTAAGACTTAAGATGATGATTATTTGGTTTTTTTTTTGCTTGGTCACCTCCATTGCAACTCAGATAGTTACAGTCAGTAATTTAAAAGAAAATTGGAAAGACTATTACTAAAGCACTTAATGCATAAATCAGAGCATTAAAAACAGGCCACAGAGCCTCTTGGGGATTCAGGATCTAAACAGCCTTCTAGACATTACAGGCTGGAAAATACACAAGAGGCAGCTCTAGTCATCCAAAGCAAGACTTAACAATAAAAAGGAATGGACAGACAAAACACAAAGTAGCTCAGCAATTCAGTTGTTTACAGGCCTTAGTCAATACTCAAATAGAAGCTTTTTTCATATTTCCACATCTCCATCTGGTTACAACATTATCTTTGCAATGGCTGACTTGAACTATTTTTTCAGCTTCAAAGAAGTCCTTTAAAACACCCAGACTTTTGGATAAAGGGGGGTTTTGCAGGATGTGCCTATGGGCTGTTGAACAGACTCAACAAGCTGATGTAGCAAGGAACACAAACCAGTTACTTCCCTGCAGGAATACCTTCACAAATATGGTTGATGATTTCATACTACAAGATGTTTATGTGCCTTTATAGACATGGGTTAAATAAACATTTTCCTCGAGAGGCTGAGTTGTCTAAAGAAAGACATGAACTGACTTTGCCTTTTAGAAAGAGCTGGTGACTGACCCTGAGGGATGGAGAACACTGGGAATGTCATTTGTCTTGATTTTTTAAAATTATTTTTGACTTGCATGGTTCCTCTAGAATCTGTAAAGTCAAACTTCTGTGATAATGGATTGAATAAGTGTAAACAGAGTGGATTAAAAATGGGCTGGACTACTGGGAAGTAGTGAGCAGTTCGAAGTCTAACTAGTGGCTGCTCAGTATTGGTGTTCTTCAGGGACTGACTGATGCTGGGGACATTCCAATCTCCCAACTCTATTACCAATATAAGGGATGTGGCAAATCTAAAAGTGGAGGGGAGAGATGATTACTTCACATGCTGGAAGGCAAGTTTGCTATTCAGAGGGACATCAGTAGCCTGGAGAAAAGGGCTAACAGGAACGCCGTGAAGAAAACTGGCTTGTTCCTTGTTGGGATGAGGAGCTCTTACTGCTGTCTACAAACAGATGATGGGAACATACCGTGAAGGCACAGCCAGGCTGCTGTTGGAGGTTCAAGGTCTCAGGATCAGAAGCAATGGACATGAGTTGTAAAATAGGAAAATACCATTTAGACTGAAGGAAGTATTTTAACACAACAACCACCAGGTACTGGAACAAGCTACACCACAACTGATCTCATCTCTTTTGAGACCCTGGAACCTATTCCTTCCTACTAAAGACAAAGAACTTTTGCTTCTCCAGGCTTATGTTTGTGTCCACACGTATGAGTGTGAGCAGATGTGTGCCCATAATTTAGTTCCCTGAATGCTGGAGTATATTTGTGCCTCTTCATATTCCTTTGAAATGTTCAAATCAACCCAAAATGTAAACATGTCTTACCAAAAACAAAAAGTTAAATTTATCCATTTTGTTGTGAGTTACATATGGCCATATTTTAACTTCTGAACTCACTCAACTTGAATTCATAGTAAAATCCCAAACTCTCTTCTGCAAACACACCTTTACTACATGTAAAATAAAAGGACGGGGGGATGCGGGAATGGACCTGAATGTATTGTATAAACAACAAAGAAAAGCCCCCCAATGAGCAGATGTGCAGTAAGCTGTTGTGTGAGCACATGTGTAGGGCAGTTTATGCAAACTGTAGAATCAAACTTTCCAGTCTCACAAGACTTAATGGAGATAGGTCTCTAAGCTTTGTTTCACACATCATCCCTTTGAAAAATAAGGCCATTCAGCTCCTATAGCTCCTAAAATTAAAAAACCACTGTATTTACTGAGTATTTATGGTATTACCCTCATAATTTCACTTCAAAGGGAACTTTACTTTTCCCCACATATTGTTTGCGTAAGAAAATAATTGAGCATACAATATTCAACAACATTCATAAACTATTCCACATACACATAAGACATATCATAAATCCTAAACTCCTAAACGAAAAAGAGTAAGAGGACAGCAGAGACCAGAGTTTTAAGTGGATATAGGTAGAGCAATATTACCTTTGAGACCTAACTAGCAGTATGTGCCATTTAAAAGAATATACATAAATCAAACTGAAAGAAAGTAGGTTTTAGATTAGATAAAAGGATGAAATTCTTCACTGTGAGGGTGGTGGTGCACTGGAACAGGTTTGCAGGGAAGTTCTGGATGCCCCACACCCTGGAGTGTTCAAGTCCAGGATGGATGGGCCTTTGAGCAACTTGGAAGGTGGGGAAGGTGTCCCTGAGGATGGCAGGGGGGTGAATCGAGGTGATCCTTAAGGTCCCTTCCAACCCAAACCATTCTGTGACTGTAACTCTCTGTTTTGTTTAACTGACTTTTGTTTTATTAAGAGGTATGGCTTCACTCCTATATTTAACACTACACTCAAGGAAACAACACTCAAAAATACATAAGCTGCTGGAATGAACCGGCAATACAGGAAGAGGGCCTAGTTTAAGGATGACAATTCTTATTATAGTCCCTGCAGTAAGTTCAACAGCTGTCTGAACCACAAAGAACAACTGTGTTACATATTAGCTGCTTAAAAAGTGTCTGTACAGCAGCCTGACTTGCAGCACAGATGCACGGGTTGTGTAATGAGTGTGTGAGTGAAACATTTACAGGAGAAAGGAACCTATAACAAACAAGCTTGTTTGGTGCTTTCACATACACCAATCTCTAAACTTGTAGTACATTCCCTGTTCCCACAAAAACCCTGCTGGATTAGGATTTTAACATCTCTAGGGAACACTTTGGAGACCTGCTCTACACATAGCTAGACATCCTGTAAACCTACAAACTGCAGACACAAGCCAACAAGCACAACATTATCGTACTCCTTGTGTTCAAGCAAAATGGCCAAGCCTAGAGAAGACATCACTTCTAAGCCTTTAGTCAGAATCAAAGATTATTTACATGCTTACAGTGTGCTTGGTGAACACTCAAGCTGAGCTTTCCTAAAGATGTTGATGCTTCCATAAATTGTATGCATTCATGTATTGTATTAACATCTACTAATATTTTCTCTCTATTGCACAAAACTGTCCTTTAGACTATTCTTAAATGGTGAATCAAAAACAGTATCTCAAAAGTATTTTATTTTACTGAAGAATTATAATATACCTAATGCAAAAGATGAAAGTTCCAATATGTATTTGACTAGTTATAAATAACTATTTTATTCATACTTAAAATTTTAAAAAGTAACTGATAGATAGTTTTCAAAAGGAAAATTTTAGAAAATCAGCTAAAAACCATAACTTGCAGAAAAAACCACATCTGCACCAATAATAAAGGGAGTTCTTCTTTAAGCTCTTTAACAAATGATCTAAACCAAACTGTTAGAACAGAGGAATGTGAATGACTAAACAAATCCTTCAGTAAACATTCCCCAGCTGCACTTTTCAGACTAATACCAAGTTAGAATGTGGAGACTCCATCTACCTTCTGCAAAACGATTAAACTTCAGAAGCAAAGCAACATTATATGACATACATGACTCACAAACCATAGTCACTGCAAACAAAAAAACCACTAGACATTTATCACTTAAAAACAAAAAAGACACCAGGACTGGCACCAGTCTGCAATGCAAGAAAGAGCATGTGATACTTAGACACTTGTGTATTAGTTTAAAAATAAGCTAGATAAGCATGTGATGAGTGACAATTTTGTACTTGACCTTTGCTTTAATAGCTCCTTTTCAAAAAGTCTACACAGACATCAACAAAACTCTTGAAAAAAAAAGCTAAAACCTTACATCTCATCCAGTGTGTTGAAAATAAACCCTAAACCCAAGATTCTACATAGAAAAATAAAAAACATACGTTTTGAAGGACAAATTCAGAATTTATTTTTTTTTTAAAAAGCATTGAGGTCTTCTTGTAAATCAAGCTGATGAAATTCAACATGTTAAGTTACAGAGACAGAAGCTTGGGGTGTATATTTCCAGTGGGAATATTTCACTCTGCCTAGCAGGCAAGGAATTTGGAAATAAGAGTTCCTCTTTCCTGAGGCTGACCAGGCCTACAGGAAATTCTTTTAAGTCAGGAAATGAGGATGCATTCTGCATGGGACAAGAAACCCTTAGTTTAGGGTATTACTTTCTAAAGTGTGAAACCACAACATTTACCTCTTCACTAAGGTGTCTTCACTAAGAGACCTTAGTGAAGTCTTCACTAGAGACCTTCACTAAGGGTCTCCACCAGCATTAAGCAAGACCATTATTATCCATTGTGTTTGTATTTAAATCCTCCTGAGTTTTTCTGTTGCTGTTTATATTTATTTAAAATAACCCAGAATCACAGAGTGGTTGAGGTGGGAAGGGACCCACAGAAGTCATCTAGTGCAAGCCCTCACTGCTCAAAGCAGCAACAACCAGAACAGGCCCAGATGGCTTTTGACTATCCCAAAGGATAGAAACTTCACAACTTCTGGGCAACTTCTGCCAGAGCTCAATCACCTCCACTGTAAAAGAAGTTTCTTCTTATATTTAAATAAAATTTCTTATATTTCAATTTGTACCCCCTATCTCTTGTTCTGTCCCTGGAGAGTACTGAGAACAGCCTGGCCCTGTCCTCATTAGGCACATACACGCACACACTGAAAAGCTCTCCTTCAATGCCCTTTCACTGGGCTTATTCCAGTCTCTCCTTATCTCTCTCGAATCAGAGAGCTCCTGCCTTGACCAGGGCTGGGCATAGCAGAAGGATCCTCTCCCTCCACCTCTGGAGACACCCCACTCAGTGCAGCCTGGGAGGCTGTTGGCCACCTTTGCTGGCTCACATTTATCAAGCACTTTTTCTTGTGAAAAGAAGCCTTAAAAACGTGGTTTGCCCATTTTAAACTGAAAGTAAGGAGATGTATGGCACAGAGTTTCTTATTTTAGGCTTACACCTAGTTTTGTGCTTTACCTAAATATATATGGTGGTGTCAGTGGTGATACTAAGCAAAGCTTTCAGAAGCAAAGCTGTTAACCACATTCCTAATAGTACAACACATTCTTTTAAACTTCTTTCTTCACTTAAATTTAATGTATTCAAGATACAGAGTTAAGACTTAAGAGTCCCCAGCCACTCCTGATGTAGACTAAGAATCTCCCTTAAAATGGGCAACCAAGGGTAATTGTGAAAAGAGGAATTAATCATCACAATTAATCATCAAAAAAGGTAAAAAATTTAAAAGCAGAATTTTCATTTACCACCACTCCTCCAAGAGCAACCCCTCTTTATCCCTGAAGTCAAAACCAAATATGGAAACATTGGAGAAAATTTCTCACTGCTTGAAAAAGTCAGACAACTAAACTCAATTTGTAGGGGTAAAGCCTGTTTTAAGTAACACTGACACAATCCCACCAACAGGCACTCTGGTTTCTTGACTCCTTGGGAATGATATGCAAACAGGAAAGCACCAGCTTTCAGACTTGCAGTTGTGTCTGCAAGAAAGGACATTAACAAGAATCACACACAAAGCTCCACTTTCATCATGCCAGGACTATTTCTTTTGGATTCACATTCTCGCTGTACAGAACAAGATGAGTCCCTGAAGATGTAAATAAGCCACAGGAAAAAGAACAGATTAAACAGAGGTCTAAAGACCTGTCTCCTTCACATGATGATATACATGACTTAATGCTACACTGCTAACCATAACTGTCAAATTTAGGCTCATTCCATATAGGCCTTTCACGTCTGGAAAGATGGTTTATGCAAACACAAGTCAGGAGCTCCATCGAACACCTGACATACTGATTTAAACTGTTACTTTGGGGAGTTTTATCTCTCAATACACTTCATAGGGACAGAGAGAAACATCTGATCCTAATTTTCTAGACACAGTAGTTGGTGACCACTTGACTGAAGCCTTCTGTACATCTTGCCTACATCAGAGCAGAAGGGAATACAGAACACTTGTACAAGCCTGACTCCACACTCCTCAGCAGAACTAGCATGCTGAAAGAATTTATACAACTATCTTTTGTTGTAGTCTAAATATGGATCTACAATCTTATTTTACCACCCTTTTTTCTTTCTCCAAATTAAGTCTGGTCTTAAGACAAACAAGGATATCTTGAACAAGGAACTAATGGATGATCTCTGTAAAGAGAGAAGAAGCGTGTGAAATCTTCTCTAGTCAGGGAATTATCCAGTGCAGTTAATCCCAAACACAACTATTAATAGTTAAGGAGGAACTAACTCCAGGCACTTCTCAAATGTTCACTTCTGCATTTGTATTTTTCTACTTGGAAAAAAAACCGGGACATCTTTTAGGTAAAACCCCAAAACAGAATTGTTTTCCACACTCTCCCATAATTGGTACCCAGTTGACAGAGAAAGTAATTACGTTTTGTGTGCCCTGACTCTGCAAGTCGCCCCGAATTACCACAGTACTGTTGCACAGAGCTCTGCAGCAAAGGAATCCAGAAATATCTCAGTATTTTTTTGTGATCTGTTGAGTACCCTCAGTTTCTAAAGCAGCAACTTACCCAGAAATGGATGGTCCTGAAGGGACCTTGAACTCAGGAATTCAATCTCATTTGTACTAATAGATGGTTAGTGAAAAAACATGTGTGATTTATTAGATAGATTCATCTTGGTACAGTGGGAAAAAACCTAAAACAACTAGTCAAAAGAAAATATAAAGAAAATATTTCAACAGGTTTTTGTTGACTCCTTGTTGGAAAAAAATTTTTTGTGTCCACAAAAATTTACCACGAATTACCTAAATTGCACAGCTGGGGATAGGGGACCCTTCAAGTGCCTCTTTTAAACTTATTTATTCTTGGTGTAAACACTAAGTATTCTAACATGCTTCTTGTAGGAAAACAAAAGGAGGAGGAACACAGAAAACTGCTCTAAGCATCTTACATTTTTTTTAGTATCTGAAGCACAAATAAAACTATTACTCAATTCAGCGTAACTTGTTTTTGCAATTGGGAATTTGATCTTTTTCAAGAATGACAGTCAAGAATAATAATACAGAAAATATCCAAATTTGAGACTCTTCAATAACATCAACAGATAAAGAAAAAATAGAGATAATGTAAATTATCTAAAAAATAGATGTCTGGTAAGCTAACAGGTTAAAAACTCACAGCCTATTTGAACTTTAGCATAAATATCAGAATTGAAGAGCTTCCCCCCCCTCCCCCCCCCATATAAATCAGCCATATAAAGAAAAATACTATCCCACACAAAACATGCAAAATAATATTAATAATCTTGGAACATGTTACATTGGCTTTTATGCCATCTATTATCTTCCAAGCATGGTCTTAATATTCAACTTTCCATTTAGTATTTGCCAAGATTTTTTTTAAAGTACCTTTTCTTCAGTGATTTTCCTCCTATGCTCCATACTGATGGTCACAGATTAAATATCCTGTTCCTCCTTATTTTTCAAATCTAACAAATTTATACATGCAAATGAGATTATCATAAACACATGCCTTGCATACTTGATAGGTAATGCAATTTTTTTTTTTTTTTAAGCCCATACATCATGGAAGGCTCTTTTTCCAATAAAACTCCCTCTAGGTCAAGTCTAAGAACAAATTCAATCACAAGACATTTCCCAAATCTGATCCTTACTTTTATATCTCCCTTAATACATTTCCCTCTCAGGTCTCCAAAAAGAATTCCACCTTGACCTGAAAGGGCACAAGAGACACTTGAATCAGACACTTGAAACACCTTTGACAAGACGTTTTCATTTCTGGTAATGTTTAAGACGTCATAGTGATGCCAGCAAAATAAGTTGGTTGTATTGTTAGGCAACTAAAAGTTACCTGATTCTGCTGATGAGCAGTAAAGGCATAAGCAGTTAGCTTTAAACACTTAGGTTGTATAACCCTTAAAAAAATAGGCCAGTAAACCAGCCAGAACTATGAGGACATAAAAGCCCAGGCATTTCTCATACTAACATGCAGCAAGACAGTATTTTTGGAAAACAATGGATTCTCTAGTGCTTGTCTTGTTTTTCTAGTTTGGGGTTTTTTTATGTGAAAAGTTGGGACTAAAGGCAACACAATATCAATTGTAAGTTTGACATAGGAGCTTATTTCTCAGTCTTTAATGTAATCTGAGAAATGAATAAAGTGTTTCTCAGTATTTTTTCCATATTTCCCTTAGGAAATACGTATGTGGGTGTTAAGAGAAGAGACGCAGATGAATGCTCTGCTCAACAGGGAGGAATTTATGTCCAACCTCAGAGAACATACTGATGTCAGAATTACGGATATATGAAATTGCAAACAACTTCTAAATGATCTCTTCTCAGACAGACTACAAAATGCAGCTTGTTGTGTGATCCAAAACCACTTCTGGAACTAAACATCTGCCAGAGAGGCAGGCAGGAAGACGCCTTACGATACTCTTGTGCTAACCTGTAATCAGGTTCCAGGATGTTAAAGCTGTCTCGTCTTCTGAATCAGCCTTCAAAATAATCATGAAAGGAATGACCTAGAAGCGCAGGAAACTATATATCATAGTTACACACAGCTAAATCAAGCTTGGTTCCCGCTTTCCCCCAAGTAGTTTAAGTTGAAAACTGGGGATTGTGTTAAAACTCTGGTGATCTTCCTCTTGGGTTAACAGAGTCACAGAGCTGCGCTGTGTGGGAAGCCACCTAATGACGGAGGAGCACAAATATGCCTGGAGCTGCCCAAAGTTTTAACGAGATGACGCAGTTGGAGCATGTGATTACTGCTGTTTTTCTCACTGACTTGCAAGTTGTGTGGTATACTGGAGTTCAGAGAATTGTACGGTGATTTCTGGCAAGTTTTATGAGTTTTACTAAGTCTTGTAAATGAACTGTGAAATAGCAAATTTTCTCAAGACGAGATGCACAAGAGCAAAAGGAATTATATCAAAATGTATAAGGGTAAGGTCTGATGCAAATTTTAAACTCATGGTGGCACTATGCAGAAAAAGTTCAAATTTGTGCAGCTGGAAGGAAATAACCTAAGGGAGGCAAATGGGCAAAAATGGAAACAATCAAAACAATTTTCTTCTAACTTGATGCAGAAGTAATTCAGCAGACTTGAAAGAGGTAGTTTTCATGACCCAGAAAAAATAGCTGTAGAATTTACATGTACTTAACCAGCATTTTTCAAAAATTGAGAGCTCACAAAGTAATGTGAACACAAAACACTGAACAGAAAGATTTCCAGGCCAGTAGTGCTCAGTGTGTACAAACAATGTCATAATGATTTCTGCCTATGGCAAAGAACTTCACCAACATGTACCTTCTGACTCCACTGAAAAACCTCACTGCATGAGAACTGCATATGACAGAATTATGAGAAGAGCCAAGTGGACAGTGCAGATTTAGATGTCACTTTACTTTGACATCATCAAATAGCACCATTGAAGCAACAGGCACAAAATCCATCATCGTAATGACAGCAAAATTAAAAGTATGTGTTCCATTACATTCCAATACAGGGAGACTTAGAATATAGTATGAAATTGCCAGTGTATGTCATTCTGAATAGCAGAATAAAACCAAAGAAACAACTATTTACAGGAATAATTCTTAGGTGTCATATGTCAGCAAACTTAATGAAAGACTGCCCAAGCATTGCTTGGAAAGGACAAGATGCGTGCTGTTCATTGAACACATGCTGCTCCCAGAGCCATTTTAACAACATTAAACAACAGTAACAAAAAATACAACCTGAGAAAGAAATACGAGTTTTTGGGTCATACACAAATGATGTCATAACTGCAGGTATTTGATGTACTAATAAGAGAAGTCCTTTAAAGACTCTTTGTACTCTGTATTTATTTTTTTTCCTCTCAAAATTACTCTTGGCAGAGGATCATGCTCTAATTCGTACAGGGAAAGTAAAGAAGCTCAGTTCAGGATTACTTTGTCATTGAAAAAGACAGCATGACACTAGAGAAATTCAGATCCTACAGCTAAGGGGGTTCACAAGTGCTGTACTTGAAATCCCAGGGATAGAACTGAAATTCAAAGAAGTGAGTTCAAGCAGTGATGACTAAAAATGAGAAAGAAGTAGCATCATAAAGACAGTAATGGTGGCAGAAATCACAAAGGTATGTACAAAGCTGAAAAACAACAGTCTTAAAGCATATGAGAAAAAATTTTCTTACAGGCAAATACTTAGTGAAAAGTTTATATGATAATTACACATTTAATACAGGTATGCAACAAACTTTTTGTGTATAAACATCCTCCTTTTTGTGAGGGATTATCTTGAGTTCAAGACCATCTTCCTTTCAATGTTAGTATGGTGACACATTTACTCTAGAGGGATCTGCAATACATCTACATCATATTCACTATTCATCAAAGCAATTTTGTACAATATATACTAACACAAATGGCAGAAATACCATGGCAACAGGAGGAGAAATTGAAGATATCAACAGCTTCCACCTTCCCAGTAGCAGCAAGGAATTTATCATACTAAACTCCAGACAGTCCCACAAAGATAACCAGGCCTGATGCTTCTGTGAGATGAGGACCACAACTACATCCACCAAGAGAGAGAGAGAAAGGAGTTCCTTCTCCTCCTGCCTTCAGCTGTTGATTTCCATGAGCAATTAACCCCTGTATGTTGGAACCAGCAAATGGAGGTTTTGGCACTGAAGGAGGTGCAAGTCCACCCCCCAAAATGAGCTGCAGAAGACAGAAACCAAGCTATTCAGGAGGGAGGAAATGGTCCTCTCCTGGCCCAATCCACTTCCTTTCTTTCCTACTTTCTTAAATAACCTGTCTGCTTAAGCTGCTGAAGGAAACTCCCTTGTAAAACACCACTTTTCTGCATGAGGAAGCACAGGAGAGCAGGGACAGGACAGACACACAGAACAGAAATGACTACAAGCACAACAGGTGGTAAGATCAGAATGCAAGCCACACTGATATATCACCTCTTTACGATAAACAATACAATTTTCCCAAGTTTTCAGTGAAATTGCTACCATGAAGCACTTAGTGATTTTGTAGCACTTTTTGTAGCAGACTATTGCATATAGTTTTATATTCCTTCTACAAATGTAATTGTAATAATTGCAATAAATTAGTAACAAAAATAGAGAAATCTTTCAGAGAGTGTCATCAATATGCTATTTAAATATCTAATTAAGAAATAATGACCTTAAATGTGAGTTACAGTAAGTTGCAGTGGAAAGAGACCTGGGGCAAAAAAGGAGATTGTTAAGACTTTCTGTTGTAACAACTGGTTTTCCTTTTCCCCCAGTTACAGCAATGTGGTTTCTGCAAATTTTGGACCACTAGCTTTTCAGATTTTATTATTAAAATTAAAATGCCTAGATACACACAACTATGTCATCCATAATTTTCATTGGAATTTGTTTTGTGAATTGTGCCAAAACACAACAGATTGATATCTGTTACATGCACATTTGAAATACCTGCTTGCTAGATAGCATAGCTAAAATCGAAACATAAGAACATGCAAATACTGATTAAAATATAAACAAAAAAGCCTGATGCAGACATTTCCTTCCAAAATACATAGAGTACCTTTCTAGACTTTCTTCTACCTTCCCTGTTTCTGAGGGTAACTGACATATAGGCTCTAGCAAGTCATCAGTGTTTGAGCTAAACAGTTATGAAAAGTGCCTATTTAAATATTATAAGGTAAGGTAGGACCAAAGTAACTCTATATAGCTTCATATTTCTTGGGGAGTTCACTCTAAGTGTTTACTTTGAACTCCACTAGAAGTAAATACGTATTCATGTAATATGTAATTATATACTAACTGTATTATTGTAATCCAAAGAAATACTATTTAGTCTTTCCAAGCATAACACTGCATGTAAATCAAAACATGTCTTCATCTTGTATTCTAAAAATCAAAATCTTCTTTTGACTTTAGCGTCACTTACAGGAGTACCTTGAAAAGTAAAACAGTAAAATATGGAAAATGTATATGGTATTAATAAACAAACTCAATCAGGTAAATTGAAGATGTTGAATTCATCCTTGTAAGTACTCAGTCAAAGATTTTTGCAAAATATGACCAGATTTGTAATTCAGACTCACTATTAATTCAAAATGGGGAGAGTATTTTAGAGAGCTACTTGAAAACATTGTGCCATAGCTGGATAGACAAAAATATACAAGTAGTTGCCAAAACCACAAGTCTATCACGTCAAACAGTAGGTGATCCAATTTTTCACATAACAGAAAGATTTCATTTTCCATCTCTCTCTATATTTTTATCTGGAGATAGCTTTGTACTAAGGAATAGATTTCAGTTCACAAAAGTAAACACAGAAAGCTGAAGAAATAGCTGTTCTGCTGAATTGATGAGATTATTACTGAAATATCCCACGAATTTCAGCACAGAAAGGCACTGGCTTCACATGCTCTCATACTTAAGCCACAACATCCTTATCTGAGAAATCAAAGATATTTTGATATAGTTTCAAGATGGTGACTCTAGAAAATTCATCCCCGTTACAAAGAAATCAGAGGTGATGTGAACACACAAAGCATTTTCAAAGGTGGACCCAGTTGTAGGTGATGTTTGCTGAATGCCAGGAAAAGGTAGAAATCTAGTTCACACAGTTCAATTAGTCAAAAATCTGTACGGGCAACACAGGTCACTGCAAGAGCTCAAAGATTTAACAGTCACAGTTAAGGCTTCTTTTTGTTTAACAAAAGCAATTTGTTACTGTAATTAGAAAAAAATCTAGTGGATACTAGTAGATCTCTGTACTACTTTGCTAAATATTCATTTCAAATCACTCTTCAGACTGGCTAGACCATATTCAAGCATGATTAGATGCATATTTCACTGACAAAAACCCACAGGAGCATCCTGAAGTGTTCCCAAGGACTTCAGTATCTCTCAGTGGAATATCTTATGCTGGTTCTGACTGGACTCTACATATCTGTCAATGTACTGGCATCGAATTTGAAGCAAAAATTGTCCCTCCATCACAGTAGACAAATAGAACCCTGTGCTTCTCTTTTTGATCTCTCTGCTGACATTCTCCTCATTTTTGGGATTATGTCACTGCCGTCCTTACATACTGCTGGCTGGGGAATCCTACTGGTATTTCTTTTCTTCAGACATCTCACCCAAGTGCAGCAAAGAGATGGAACATGATCTCCTTTTAATGCCAAAAGCAGCCTGAAATAGGTGTTGATTCAATGAAGAATAACTGTAGCAAAAGGAATATATGCATATCATCAAAAACTTTCCAGACCTCTTACCAGAGTTATTTTACTTTTTTTTCACAACCTAACACCTCACAGGTGCCTCATCAATAAACATCAGAAGTAAGGAAGGAAAAAACAGCTAATGCTGTTAAGTTTAAATATGACAAAAGTTAATCAAATATTCCAGATAATCACATTTAAAAAAATAGGGAGCTGAAAGCATTTCAATTAAGTTTATGACCTCTTTTTATTTTGGCACAATTGAAAAAAAAAAAACACCAACAAAATACCAAACCCCAAATTACCTACACTTTCATGGACATACAACTCCAGGGTATTTTATACATTCAAACCTAAGCAAATGCTGAAATTAAATATATTGAAAAATTAACATGCGATCTCATACAAATTAAAATGCAGCTCTTGGAGAAAATTAAATTCTCATGCTCCCCAATATATAAAACTGAAAAATCTGCTTATAACAGAAAATTATGAAGAAACAGAATTTTACTCTTTCACAATACATAACGAGGGAAATATTCCTGCTTGGGAAAATTAGGATTGACGATAGTGACTCTTTAGCTTCTTTTTAATGCTGAATTTTTGGTCACCTGATTCATAAAATAAACTGAGATCTGTATGTAAAACTACTTTCTTTTTATTATTATTCTGCCTAGATTCAGATCCTTTGGCAGCTTGGAAACACTTTGAATGACGACCACTAGATAACATGACTTAAAACACCCCTACAAAACTAGCAGGATGCATCGTGCATCTAAGCACTACTATGTATGATCACTCTGAAACTTTGCTATCAAGGGCTGTCCCATGAGGAAAACAGTTGCAGCTCATCAACACAGTGTACTAAGCTTGAAGTGTTACGTGTTAATTAGCAGTTAAGACACAAAAGCAGATCTGAAAATCTTTTTGAGATAAATTAACCTGTTGGTCTTCTCTAAGATGCTGCAGCACTGTGGAATAATCTAGTCTAATACATGCATGTACACTGCTATGTTCCTTTTGGTTTTGAATTCCCCGTTCAGTGTATTTTAATTCTTCTCTAGCCAGTTATATGAGCAGTGTAATAACTTGCCTGCTCCATTAGGAGAGGTAGAAACTTCAAAAAGAATACAGAAATCACTTCAGCAGACCTATGTGCAAATCCACCCATCAGTAAATTCTAATGTAGGCTCATATTCAGGTGATATTATGCTTTTTTCATGCTTCCCAGGGCATCCAGAAAAAGCACAATTAAAGTCATATTTGAATGTCTGTGAGTGGCAATAAGGGAGTTCAAGTCATACCAACAACAAAGATACACGAGTAATAGTCCAAGCTACAAAGCAGATACAGGATTAATTAATATGTGGAAAAACAAGTCTCAATCCCATTAAAGAGAGCTGTCTAGGTGGCTACATGGGTTATGAAACTGGCACTAATGAAGCTGAGACCACAAGGAGAAAAAGATTTTTTCCTTAGACCTAAATGAAGCTGTAATACAAAATGAATTTGAGAACATTTCTCTTTCTTACTTCAAACTAACAGAATAATCACATTAGGAGATTAGTTTAAAAATTTATGTCTTTTCTCCAAACAGCATTTAACATGCTCTTCTACTACTAATACCTGGCTTGTTCCAGTAAGATGATGACCTGTACAATATATGCTTATGACATAAATAAAAGTGGAAGAGATTTAACCAAAGAGATTTAACCTTGATTTCAAGCAGAAAATTATTTTGGAGTACAGGAACAAATCACTGTTTCTAGGTTCAGATCTACTAGTATCACCGCAGAACATGCTAAGATTAAGACAGCTATCTGGGCACTGTGACAATCCCTGGGTTTTGACTGCCTGTTTTATAGAAAAAAAATTAATATTTGATTTGAAAAATATTGTAAGGTGTCTTCTTAACAATAACAGAAAAAGCAAACAATACAGAAGAAAAGGTCACTTATTTCTTATGGAGAAATTACAGAGGCCAATCTACAGCTCGTATGGGATACTGGGATGGTAAGAACTTTTTATGTGTCTGGGTATGGAAAAATGAAGAGTCACTAACACATTTTTGCGTGTCAGAGAAGTGTGGTAAATCTCTTGTGCCTCCATTCCCATAACTCACCATTAGCCTCTGCAAACATACTTGGAAACTCTGAAACATGTCACTCCTGGGACGGGAGCTTTTCTCCTAGAGTCACAGTCTGTTGACAGAAACCACCAACTGTCATGGTAATTTAAACAAATAAGTTGGATTTCTCAATGAGAAAACAACAACCCTCAGGACAATCTAAATTGGTAGGAAAAAACTGTCCATTACTCAAAAAAAAAAAAAAAAAAAAAAAAAAAAAAAAAAAAAAAAAAAAAAAAAAAAAAAAAAAAACCCTAAGTAAAAGAAGTGCCAAGCACTGAACAAGACACAGGTCCCTGTAGGGGCTGATCAACACCATTTTAGGGACCAACATGCCGCTGTGTAAAACCTCTGAGCTGGCTCTCAACTGACAGAAGCAGCACCTGATCTTCATGGATACTCCATACCTAGTGGGGTTTTGTTTTGGTTTATTTTTAATTATTATTATTACAGACTGCACAGTGTAGTGGAGACACAATATGTCGGTCCCTTGATAGGACAGATAGGATTTATGCAAAAAGTTGAGGACACTCATGTACAGCAGCAGTCTGGGCAAAACAAACACAGAGGTACATGTGCATATGTAGACATGCATCTGTGCTTGGACAAGTACAGAAAAAGTCCACAGCTACTATACAAGGACGGAAGTCTTTGGGTCAGGAATTTTTTTTCCTCCATTTCTGGGAAAAGAAGGAATCAATAAAAAAAGTTTCAAGCCAAAATTGCCAAATTTGACACCAACTGAAGTTAAGAAACAAAGACACAGATGTATGGGTATGAGAGATGTCTTAACAATCAGCATTTCTGGAGACTCCGAAAAATTAAGTGGTCCTTCTGAATCCTCAAAAGAACAGTTCCAGCTGGAAGATGTACACAAAGGAATTCATCCTAGTGGAGAGGGAAAGGGGTTAATCCCAGCCATGGAAGACTCCAGTGCTTTGGGGAGGAGGGAATATACATGCTTCAATAAGCCTTTTCTTCCCCCACAGAATTACAGAACAGGCCAAGGTTTCATTAAAACCCCAGCTGGAAATGGTAATTCAGCACCACCTGTCACAGCCCCGTGGGCACCCCCAGGCCCTCAGTGACCTGCCCAGCCTCAGCTGCTGCCTCCACAGCCCACTCTGCACTGGGAGCCCCACTGAAGCTCCGGCTTCTGTTCCCAAACCTGGCTTGAGTTGAAGTACCGTGCCTGCCTCCAGTCCTGCACTCCTCTCCTCAGACCTGTATTATTTATACTCTTCTCTCCAGTCCTGTCTCCATCTCATATCCTTTTGATCCACACTGGAGCCCCTGGACAGACCCAGGCTGTGGGTGATCATGTCATCACTCAGGCACACGGTGTGACTCTTAGGGCTGTCCTGTTCAGGGCTAAGAGTTGGACTCTATGATCCACGTGGGTCCCTTCCAATGTAGCATATTCTGTGATTATGGGATTTTTCATGCCTGGGAGTGTTCATGGGTCCTACTACCAGCCCCCAGCTCTGCAGCACTGCTCAGGCCCCATGGCACCAGGTGTCCTGCTGGTGTGGGCACTGCCTCTGCTGGTGGCATCCTCACATCCCTTCTTGGCCTCCCTCATGGAAAAGCCCTGCTCATGTTGCTCCCAAGTGCTATAGTTTAACAGCATCGGACAAAATTATTACAAAAGAGGAAATCAGTTTTTTAACAAAGTATTTTTTCACTATTTTAAGACCACTTAGTCTGATCCAAACTCACCTCTTCATAAAGAGCACTGTACCAAAAATTAGTCCTCGAAGTTTTCTCCAGTCTCTACACAGAGAAAACTCAGGTCCCGTGTGGTGTTGGTACTAAAAATTGACATAACCAGACTACTAAGGCAAAGCTGACAAAATTAGCACAGTCAAATCACAGTGACTAATACATTCTGTGTTGTCTTGTTCTTCGCTCATTACATTTTTATATTTTCAGAAACTGCTGAGCACTGCTGCCTTAAAGCTACGCTTTGTTTTTCAAACCCAGACTAATATGTAAAAAAGTCACCTACAATACACAGCTGGAGAGGCTGGGAAGGGGGAAGGGGATAGACAGGAAAAACCCAAGAATCTGTCTTTCCAAAGAGGAGAGCAGGCAATATAACATAGATTGAGACAGTAGTTAATTTAGGCGTCTTATACAACTAACTTGTTTGTTTGAAGCTTTAAGAATGCTTTCACCTTATCAACTCATATTTGACTTTCTGCTCCAGGAAAGAAATATGTTTTTGTGGCTTCCAGTATTTTTTTAATATTTTCTTATGGTAGAAAATAGGTATTTAATTGACCTGATACCAGCAAGAACTACTATGCAATGTAATTTTTGTTTGTAAACTATCAGGTTCTAAAGGAAAGGGTTTCTGAGAGCAACTTCTTAGGAGATGTCAACAGTCTGCAGTTTGATCAATTTGGAAAGTAACTGTGTTTTCAAAACCCAGTAAAAAAATACTTCTGTTCAAAATATATTAAGCAGAAGTTTAACATGGTGGGTACCCTCATCAGTCATCTAATGCTAAGTGTATATACCCTACAGTATACCCTACAGTACCCTTGTATTAACCCCTGTAATTAAACTAGTAACAATCTGATATTTGAAATAATAGTATTTCTAATTTTCATATCTTAAACCCACTACTATACACCAAAAGACATGAACAAGACCATAACTCAATTAGCTTACAACCTTGACAACATTTACAACTAGAAAGATATTAAAACATTAAACTGTAATAAATATTAATGGAAAAGGAAAATTTTTACTATCTGAAAGTCAGACACAGCCAAATGTAAAAAAATGGGTTTTATAATGAAAAGGATTTTGATGGGCACAAACAAGATGTTCACTGGAAAGAAAATAAGGTAAAGAATTCAGAACACTTGAAGTAACTACACTGAAGAGCTTATATCCAGACTTCACCAATCCATGAACAAAAATTCAGTTTAAAAAGGTATTGCAATTCAGCAATATGAACAAATGTCACCCATACATTTACAAGAAGTCAGGAGAAGAAAAAATAACCACACTAAGCCTTGAACAGATATTCTGACCTAAACAGCACACTAGGTTTCACAGAGACTACGAAGGCCACATTACTAAAAGACAACAAAGTAAGAAAGAAGATGGTATCAAACCTCCTCTATGAAATGTTTATGAACGTGCTAATCTAAACGCAGAACTGAGATACACCACTTTTTTTTTTCTTTTTTTTTTATTTTTTTTTCATTCTAGACAGTAAGTTCACATCTACCTGGGATGCCCAGAGCAATGCATTTTAAATTTAACCACCAGGGAAATTACTACATAAGTTGGAGAAGATGGGAAAATCAGAAGGGGACTCGTGTGATTTTTGTTGTTGCTGTTTTGTTTCTTTTTTTTAATAAATTGACAAAATGGAAGGATACCAACTGGCATCGATAAAAGAAAAGCAGCAAGGGAAGGAAGATTAAAATAGAATTCCTCAAATAAAAATGCTTGTAGTCTCATGGCGAAATGGGCATCCAGAGTTGACTGACAGGAGAGAACACCTTGTTCAAATGAATCTAAGACTGAAATATATACATGATGACTCCCTGCACACAGGTTAGAGGAGCAAGACAGAAGTAACTATTTCTAATTTAGCCATTACTACATCTGGTCTGACAATCACATCAGACAGATCTTAACGACATTTATAAATCATAATGAGCTACTAACAATATTCTGGAACTACCATATTAGAAAAAAAAAAAACAAAACATGGAGGGGAAAAAAAATCCTACAAATTCTCTTCTCTTCTCGAACCAAATAAGCAAGGATTTCTTTTCCAAAATGAATGTAATTTAACATCTTAAACTATTTAGAAGTGGTCATCCTGCCTCCTCCTGTGTAGTTTAGGAGTAGTACACAAGACCTGCAGGAAGAGATAAAAGGAATTCCTCTACAATACTGAATGTTTTGTAAGTTTGGAAGATTCTTACCCTGTATTGATGGAAATTATTTCTATCAGTGGATTCTTCCTAATCTTTGGCAAATCCAGGCGTGCTCCCCCCAAACGTTTTCCATTATCCTTTTTCTGACCCAGCAGTCTCACAGAATGACCTTCAAATTAAACAAAAAAAAAAGCAGTTATTACAAAGAACAAGTCTCATCATAGTTGTTTTGATTTGCTCTTCTTCAGAAGTAGTGTTTATATTTCAAAGACTGAAAATGAGAATGAGATGTAATAATATATTTCCACCAGCTGGAGCATTTAAAAAGAGACACTGACAGGTAAAATAAATCATCTTAAAATGAGCAAATTATTTCATCCAATTATCTTTTCACACTTGCATTTTCTGTTTCATATGATTAAAATTATCTAAGCAGTCTCATTTTCAGATTCTCTAGCAAACAACAACATAACAATAATATTTAAATGGGTTGTACGGCAGGATCAAAAGATTGTTCTCAAAAATTTCATTCAAACCAAAATTAGCAGGTAATAAACAACTAAATACTTTTTAGCTTATTATATGGAGAAACAACACATTTCAAGGTTACCTAACTGTGCTAAGCATGAAAGTGCTGCAAAGGATATCCTCATGTGTCCATGGCTAAGCTGACTACCAAGATTTGCACATATTCCCCCCACAGCAGGACAACTGCAGGTCAGAAAAGTGCCTCACAACCATTTTCCTGAAGCCATTAATATTCAGAGAGTAAACTACAAACAATTTCACCAACTGCCTACAACATCAGTTGTACCATGATAAGTCCTATATTTAAAGAGCACAAATGACAGAGTTCACTGGTATTTTGAAGCAAGAACTAAGAATGAAGAATCAAAGCAATGGTATGTATTATTGCAAAAGGTAGTCTAAAATGTTCCCAAGTTACAAGTGTAAGCCTTGTGACATTTACACTGCAAAGCCTAGAACAGGCAGGTGAGAGACAGCAAGTGAAAGCTCAGGGTAGATACCTGAATAGAGCTGGAAAACAACTCAAACTGGCAGGAAGAGAAAGCATGTGTCTCTTGAACTTGGAAATCTCTATGATAGTAAACCCTACAGCTTCAATCCACCAAATATTTCAGGAAAGAAAAAACTAACTCTAAAATAGGATGTGAGTAAAATAGGAGTGAGAGGAATGCATGAAACTATAAAGTACAAGGTGAGCTACATCCAGAACAACAAAGCCTATGACCAATTCAAATCAATTAAAAGCTGTGTTACACCAAAGCTCCTACCTTATGTTACCAACAGCTATTTACAAAATTTATTCCTTCCTCAGTCAAAGCCCTTCTTCACTGCCTGTTTTGAGGAGTCATAAACTAATTTTTGAATAATGTGGCATTCATACTCAATTTATTTCCTCAATATGGCAACAATAGCCTGGGAAAAAACCCAACTACTTCTAGAATAACATCTTCCTCAAGTTTTTCAAAGATGCATAAAAATCCTAAATCAAAAAATGTGGTCTAATGAACAAGTGAGCAGGACTGACCTGACAGCATAAAGGTTAATACCAATAGGAGACATAATACCGATAAAAGACATCATAATGTCAACAGGAAACAAAAGGCATTACTTCTGCAATTGCATTTGACAAAAATGTCATTACATCCTGTGGCCAAATTAGTAATATGGTGCTCGTGCTGCTAGCATTTGCTGAATCACTCACTTCTACCTTTTCCTAAGAATAACAGCAATATCATTGTCTACCAATGCCATCAGTTATTTTCTAATCTAATGCTTAATTGAGGACCTGCAAGTATGGCATCATTTTACTTACTTGTTCAACAAAAGTGAGTGCCTTAAACCAGAAACAGAGAACATTCCTTCTTGCATTTCTTAATACTGTGGTTTATTTGGAATAAACCAGTATATCCATTTTTTAAAATATTCAGCCATATTAAAGGTGTATCTGGATTTATGGCTGAAAATACAGTGGAACTATTCACAGTAGTCTTAAAAAAAAAAAATCAGGCTTAACAACAACAGGTTACCCAAAACTTAAAATTCATGCACTTAGAATTGGGGTCAAACCACCATCCTTAAGTTTAAAAAACAAAATCAAAACAACAAACCACAAAATCAACCTGCCCCCCTTCCCAAGTAATATCTCAAAGTGCAGAATCAGGGATGCCTCATTTCCTCAGAACACAGATCCTCACAAAGAAAAGCCATATGAGTTACTGCTCTCTAACTGGAATTTAGCTCATGCCCTCCCTTTCTCATACTGAGAGTATTATGCAAAAAGGCAACCACCCCCAAAAACACCCCACAAGATTAGGGCATTCTCCAGATAGAATACAACTTAGAGCTCAAGACTGAGCTTCTTCTATCATCAGAGACTTCCTTTATTCAGAAAAGAAATCCCAGCTCTGTGGCCATGTCCGACGTGATCCACTGAAAGCTAACACCCACCCCAACCCTGAGCCTGAGCTCAGGAAATCTGTGGCCTGGCAATCAAGATCTGTGGCCTGCAGCTTATTCTCACTTAAAATACATTTCCCATATTCCTACTGAATTACACTGAAGTTCAAATTAAAATGAGCCTTGTAAGACCCCTGGAGTACTCAAGAATAACAACATGCCTGTACTTTTCAGTCCAGACACCAGAGGCTAAAAAAATGCCTCTAGTGCGAGATGACTTTTAGCAAGAGAGTTTAATGCTTCCAGAAAGCAAGCAGCACATGCACATCCAACTATTGTGACTTGTGTGGCAGGCACACTTAATTATTTTTCTCAAGAAGAAAACCCCCTCAATTACAGTATTCATGACCGTAAATCCTTTTTGCCCTACTCCATACAAGGACTATTTTGTTTCATTTTAAGTAATCACTAAAGCATCTATTTACAGAATTGTTCCCATTAATAAAACATAACTTGATAAACACTGAATCATGCTTTTTTCACATGCTGTAAATCTTTTTTTCTTCATGCTTATTTCAAGAAAATTTAAAAATAAATACTTTGCAATTTTCAACTAGGAAAAGGCTAAATAACTTTTTTTAGATTGTCTAACCAGCACTATTAAGGCCAGACCAACATCAAGTTTAACAGAAAAATTAGTAATTTTAAATCTCATTCATGACCTCCTATCAAAGCTTAGAATGGGACAAAAACTGCAATTAAGCTTTACTTCTAAAACATTTTATCTGATTAAGTTACCTTCTCTCTGTCTTTACAGGTTGCATAACTTACCTAAGCAAAGCAGGTGTCCCAACTTAAAAGGAGTCTCTCTTTTCATGTTTGTTTTGTTTCTTTCCTTTTTTTGTTCTTTAAGTTTTGTACAACATTTTTGAAAACTGAGTTAATCACAAGTCTACTACCATAATGATGAGTGCTCCTTCTCAGATATCAAACAAACACCACTCCTTTTTTTGAGGGCTCACTCTACAATGCAAGCTTTGAAACACAGCTTAAAGACAAACAGATCTAGGCAGGTTAGATAGAAAAGCCTAAACGATTGAGGCCTATTAACTGCTTCTGCTACAAAAATAACTTTTCTACTTCCACATAGTCTAGCTGCAGATAAAATTCCATTAAGAAAAAACAAAACAAAACCTGAAAAAGTTAATTAGTGGTTTAGGTCATGCGTCTGACCAGATTTTTACTAATTAGTAGATAATTAATACAGATTACAACATAACAGCAGTACTAACCAAGTCCAGCAAAGACACTTGCAGAACAGAATCACTCACAGCAAGTGCAAATGAAATCAAGCTAGGAGCAATTTAAGATGAATCCGAGCTCTCTAGTTTTCAGAACTGTTTAATATTAAACTCATCTTTACATAGAAGTTGGTTGACACAATTCACATTACTTGGTACTATCTGCAAGAAGGATGAGGTTGGAATGAATTAATCAGGACATTAAATCCTATTGTTAGGCCAAAAGAAGGTATTTAAATGTGTCTAGTTTGATAATGCAGTATGCAAAATGAAAATATTTTCAAGCTATTTATTTTCACTTGTTAAAA
Organism: Sterrhoptilus dennistouni; assembly: GCA_013397095.1. Taxonomy (NCBI): domain Eukaryota; kingdom Metazoa; phylum Chordata; class Aves; order Passeriformes; family Zosteropidae; genus Sterrhoptilus; species Sterrhoptilus dennistouni. The sequence continues at coordinate 182,430 of VWZU01016623.1, read as the reverse complement.
AGGACACAAAGAAGTAGCACAGTTTTAATTGCATGTATATATACACCTTTAATCACAAATATATGCTTCAGGATTGATGGAGAAGGCTTGAAATATGAAAGAAACAAGTAATAGAATTTCTTTGTCATAAGATTATAGCCTAAAATGCCCCGGGAACCTCAGGCTACCATCAGATCCCCGTGCCCTAGAACCACAGAGGCATGCTAATGCCAGTGGAGCAAACAGATTTAAATGGGACTCGTACTTTTCTAGTTTGTTACAAGAATAAGTCAGGGGGAAGTAGCCTGGCTTAGTACATTTTAGTAAATTTTACCTGGCTATCAGCGTCACATTAGATACTAGTAGATCTATATTATAATAGTTTCATTCTGTCCATAGGCTGGCACCCCTCGAAAACTGCTGGGAAATTATATCTGCTTGAAAGACAGAAGAGGGCATCCACTGAGGATCCCTCCCCATCCCTGCACACCCCACTGGAGCTATACAGTAAGACTCTGAAACACAACTCCCAGCCAGACACAGATTTCTTAGCTATTAGCTTCCAAGTTCAGTGCAGAAGCATCTCAAGCAGCTCAAAACCACTATTTTACAGAAAATCCCCAAAGATGCAGGAAACCCCAGCCTTGGCAGCCACAATTTCTATTGTTTTCTGCTTGTTCTGTTACCCACTCTTTCCCTTTCCCAGTTACATCACTATGCTTAGAGGTTATTCACTATTTCCTGAAAGACACTTTTTTTCCTCACAGCACAGCTGCCAATGCACTGTTCTGCACTTCTCAGATGTCTCTCACCAACCTGTCTGATCTCCTCCAGCACCTTTAGGGAACAGGATTAAGCACTATTTCATGTACTCTTGCACACATTTCCTTCCACCACTGTTTGGTTCTTAATGAATAGAGAGTTTCCTTTCCTCAAGGTTAGCACTGGAAAAAATAGCACATAGAAGTAGTGTAGCTAAGGGAAGGAAGGTAAAAGCCTATGAAGGGAAAACAAAGCAATACATTTCTTCAAAGAAAAATTAAAGGAAGAAGTGTAAATAAGAACCAAAAACAGTAATAAAGACTGAAAGAAGCATCAAGCAAGGGCAGACCATAAGCTCCTCTCCCATTTTTTCTCCCTGCCCTGCAGCACAAACATGCTGTCCCACTGCAGACGTGACTGATTTCAAAGGAATTCCCAAGCTCCCCAGAGCAATCACATGCTGTCAGACACACACAAGTGCAAAAAAAAGGATACTTATTGGTTTAGGACTCTGCTGTGTGGATGCTCCCACCCAAACCAACCCCAGCTGGCCAGCAGCACATTGGTGTCCCTGAATGTCATCAGCAGCTTTTCCTGTCTCAAGTAAATTCAGGGAGCAAAGAAAAGCCAAACTTAACTGAAAGGTATATGCCCTGCTCCTGACCAAGCAACTAATATAAATTATTCCTCTTCTAGATAGTGAAGATGGGAGTGTTCTGTAACAGTAAAACTCCTTCATCTGGTATAGGCAGTAATAGGGAATAATTCAGACTAATGCTGTCAGAGTTACTGATCTTTCCTTATGTATCACTATACCATGCCTTGGACCAGGCATCCAGTCCCATTAGGATCCTGGTAGCAGGTGGTATGTTTGATCCAGTGTCTGCACTCAAAACTCTTTCATATGAAGATTACTTTCCACCCTATACCAAATCAAAAAGCTCCATAGAAATGTGCAGGCATTACTAAGCATACAGCAAACTTGTATGTAGCTTGAAACACAGAGAACTACTAAGTATTGCACTTGGAATTAGCATCCAACAAAAATACTGCTTTGGAATACTCTGGAATGTGAGTGTCCCACCAGTGAAGACAGGAGTTTTTTTGAAATTCATTTAATGTCATTTCAAAAACAAGATATTCAGTAGAAAAGGTCCACAGGTGTCCCACATTGCTAAAATCCATACACCACTTTCTCTCCACTAAACATGCAATGCCTCTTTATTCTTGGTATGTCTCTAGTGTATGACTCAATCATAACAATATCTGTAAGCACTAAAACTGTACTGTACAAGAAGTCATACAAAACAAGAGGTAACTATTAACAAGGAATTACTGTGCATGTAAAAATTTCACCAAGTTAAATCAGGAATATAAGTACTCAAGAACATTTTTGACATGTCCATAGTATTTTCCTCTCTCACAGCAAAAGCACTTGAAATGCCCTATTAAGGCACTATTCCTATTTTTTCAGGATTCAATAGCTTCACCCTGCTTATTCTGAGATCATGCAATGTTATTGTGTTTCTGAAAAAGTGCCTGAACGTTGAATCTCCTGTGAGCTCAAAATGCCAGCCACAATTCCACAGCTTAGAAGGACAATACTAAGAATCGACTACAGGAAGAGTTCCCCTGACCTTCTGTCCTCACCTCTCTGTGAAGAAACGCATTTCATTAGGATCAAAGTTTCTGCTCAAAACCTCAGGAGATCCCAGAGAGAAACTTCCAAGGGAAAAGACATTTTGAATCAGATAAAACAGGCTGCATTATGAGGAAGGGAAGTGCTGAAAGCAGGATTGTCAGAGCCAACTGCAGCAGCACAAGCAACTTGCCTAATGTTTTGGGGTGTGCAGGCTGAACAAGACAAATTTAGCCTTAGAGTGAAACACTGAGCTGAACTCCTCACTGTGTGCAAAATCATGACGTTTACATGATGTTTACACTCTTTACATGTACCAGCCATGAGGATTCCCTATCCAGGTGAGTCTAATCAATGTGAATAGGACAGAAAGATAAGGATGCTGTAAAATAGTCATTCACTCATGGTGCGGAAAGGAGCATATAAAGGTCTGGAGGAAAAGGCACCTTTTCCATGCACATCACAGGCTCATTTAACAATAAGCACTTAAAATTGTGCTACTGAGATTTTCAGTCTGTTTCCCCCCAAATGATTGTTTTCTTCTTCTGTGGCACTATTTATCTCCCATTCAGCTTCCTGTGAATGGGAGCTACTTACAAAAAAAAGCCATAACAATGACAGTTATAAGTATAGCCAGTTCTATCAAATTTATAAATTAAATCAATGAAATTACTACACTGAGAAAAATAATTACAAAACCTATCTAAAGTCCTGGATCATCTCACACACCTAATAGTCCCTGCATGCCCAAAAGCATTTGAACAGACACAGCAAAAACAGCAGCAAACTTTCTTGTAAGAGCAAAAACACTTGATGGTAAAGAAATCTCTTGCCCCAGCAGGGACGATTTTAATGTTGAGCTAAATCACTACTGATGTTCTACAAAAGCAATTAAAATCTGCCATTGCAGAAAAGATTTCTCCACAATTACTGTGTATTCCTTATCATGCTCTACATTTTCATTTAAATTACAGTCTACAAAGCTAAACTCTCTCAACTGATAATAGCACAGATCATGGTATTGCTATTTGGAAGTCATCAGTACCTTTGAGTACATCACACTTTTAGTAAGCAGCCAGAAAGGGGCAATCAAAATGCAACCTGGTGCTCTCACTGAAGCATCTGTCTGCACAAAAAAAGTGTTTAAAAACCATAGAGTGGGGCACCTTCCAGCCAGGTCCTTTATAAGCCAATGCTTGTTGTCAAAGTAGTTCTTAAATAACAGAAGGAAAAAAAACCCTACTTGTTTGAGTAATGGCACTCTTTCTACCCACAATGCTTTGATGACAACAATAAATTTATAATTTTGTTTAAATAGGAGTATCTCCAAAATTTCCAATCCAGGGCACACAAAACAGAGACAGGTGACATGAACCACATTATGCCATGAACCTCAGTGATTGATACACAAATGAATGATGGGTGAATCTTTTAATCATAGTCATGGCCCCAAGTTACTGACTCACTGTAGCTCTGTAGATTGCCCACTGAAAATATTATTTCAATCCCATGCAATTTTCCTAAGTCTGTCAAACACAGCCCCTGGCACAAATTCATAGAATCAGAATTCTTAGTTAAGGGGTTGGAAAGAACCTTAAAGATCATCCAGTCCCAACCCCTGTGCCATGGGCAGGTATATCTCTCACTAGACCAGGTTGCTCAAGGCCTTATCCTTAAACCTGCTTTGAACACAGTTTTTCCAGTTAGTGTCTTTATTTTTTCACAATCTCAGTTTATGAGACAACTCTACCTCCTAGAAACAGCATTAGGGACATGGTGCTGCTCCTGGGCTGTGTGGAGTGGGCTGCAGGGGCCTCTGCAAGGAGAGGCCAGGGCTGCCAAGTGCCAGATCCAGCTGGCTCCAAAAGCCCTTCCACAGGGCACAGTGGAGCTTTCACAGGTGTAAGAAAGGGAAAAACACTGCCTGACATTGAGGAAAGAAGTGTGAGGGAAAGCCCTGTGAGCAGCAAGGTGAGAAGAGGAGGAGGAGAAAGAGAAGAAGGAGGCGGTGCTGTGAACAACCCATTGGATTCCCCTGCAGCCACTGGAGAAGGGCACAGCAAAGCAGATTATCCCCTGCAGCCTGCATGGGAGCAGGAGCCTGGAGCAGGGCTCCTGGCAGGGACTGCACAGCCTGTGGGGGACCCACACGGGAGCAGCCTGTGTCTGAAGGACTGCATCCCTGCAGAGGATCCATGCTGGAGCAGTTCTTGGATCCCCACAGCCCACAGGATTCCCCAGGCTAGAGCAGAAGGACAGTGTGAGGAAGCAGAATCAGCACAGAGGGGCTGTATTGGGCTGACCACAGCCTCCACTCCCCATCTCTCTGCACCACTCTGGGGGAGGAGATGGAGGAGTCTGGAATGAGAGACTGAAGTTGAGCATGGGAAGAAGGTGGGTGAGGGAAGGTAGCTACAGTTTCTCACCACTCTATTCTATTTTTAATTAGCAATAAATTAAATTAATTTCCCCCAAGTCGAGTCTGTTTTCCCCGTGATAGTAACTGGTAAGTGATCTTCCTGTCCTTATCATGACCCAAGAGTTATCCCATCTTATTTTCTCCACTGCCCCCATGAGGAATGGGAGCAAGAAAGCAGCTGGGTGGGGGTCTGGCAGCCAGACAAGGTCAACCCACCACACAGTGAAGTAAATAAAACAACCCACCTCAAAACTGTCCCCCTCACCCCCCCTTTCTGTGTCCTTTCAAAGGAGACAGAAACAGAGACTTGATGAGGCCACCACCCTCCCTCTGACCCTCCTTAAGCTGCACTTTGGCACAAACAGTCAGTTTCCTGACTGGGAGCCAAATGATACTTTTCCTCAAATAGGAACTCCTGACTCCTCCAATTTTTATTCTTCATTTGGTCTGTCATCAGCTTCTTAAGTCAAGGCTACTCTTCCCACAATCAGAGAAATTGAAAAGAGACTATTTTATCTACCATTACCAGCAGATTATAGCAAAATCAAGCAGCACATACAAATATTATTCCACAATCTTGCATTCATATATGTACACATGTATCCCTATACATATATGTGTATACACATATATATATATATATATGAACACACTCACTCTCAGGTGGACAATCCAATATAAATTCTACACTTCAGCCTATATTTAATATAGCTACCATTTATCTAATTTTCAAACAGACAGACACTGAAATTATCATGAATTCCTAACTGCTATCCACACGAGGACAATTAAACAGTTTAGCAAATAAGGGTCAATGTTTAAACTGGGAATGGATGGGCAACTTCACCAGACAGGTCAATGTGACTGAAACTGAGAAAGGTTATGTTAAGTATAAAGGGCTCAACCCTGAAGTAATTTCCTTTGGTTGTTTTTTATAATCAGGTCTAATGACCCATTGTAAAACTATGTTTTGTGAAAGTATTAGACAGACACAATATGGACTAAACTCAATTCGGCCAATGTCTCTCATCTCCCTAAGGCCTAAGCTAAAAGCAGACTGTACACAAATACTCTGGTCCCACGCCTCCCACCCCCACAAACCCTTAATAACATAGGATTTGAGAGCATGTCTAGAAAGGAAGGGGGAAAAACCTAAATCTCTGAAGACCGAAATTGAAAGCCAGAAAAGAGGAATTTCTCCATTAAGCAGTCAACATTCCTCCTTTAAAATACAGAAAAAAAATTATTCTCTTGCCTACTGTAAACTGTTTATAGCCAAACTTGTATACACACATAGGCTTTTTTTAAAGACAGATTTTAGAGTGATTCATAAAAAGCTGACTAGAGCAGTCACTATAGAGACATTCTGCAGTTCCCACCAAAGACAGATCTTCAGCTTATTGGAGCATACTATAGAAACTGATCATCCCAAATAACTTTCATATTCTATACAGAAATTTTACTAAGTGATGGAACACATATCAATTACAGGCCTGTTTTCACCTAGCTCATAGACACCACAACTCCTTAGCAACATTTCCTGACATTCTATGTTATTGTAACACCTGACTGGAAAACTGAGCACATGAGTGGGACTGGTGCTTAATGTTGTAAAAATCGCTGTAATCCAGGCATAAAATTTGGGTAATGTGAAAATGAAGCAAGGATTACTAAAGTGTTAAATCAGAACCCTGCATGACAAAACCATTCTGTTTATCAGGAAGAGTGACAGACACAGTGGCTACAAAATTGTGGCCTTCACTTTGAGAAACTCCTTTCTGAGACTGTGAATGAATTATTTTGTCTAGTTTCTCATCTGCAGTATAGAGGTTTCAGATTATAAATTACCATATCATATGAAAGGTACATGAAGATGCCTCTAGTTAAAATATATCTTGGGACACAGTATAAATATTAATTAGACATGACCTGCATACAAATACTGCACTGCTATTGAAGATTGCTTCTGGAAGTGACAATTTACCTGCTAATTTACCTGCTAATTAGGAAATTTCAAAGATTCAATTCAACACTTTTGATAAAAGTTAGGAAGGCATAAAAATGAGAAATCACTGAGCCTCTTAAAAGTCTCTCTCTCTCTCTCTGTTTTAGCTGTCAGTGCAACAACAAATGCGTACATCTTTCTTTTCCATTTTCTGACAAAGCAGGAGAAAAAGATAGTCACATAAAAAGTGTTCATCGGAATTATCTGGATGGAAGGCTGGGAACTAACAATTACACTGTCTTCACACATATGTGGTAAAGACCACCGCAAAGACACATTTCTTGAAACTACCATCTCTTGACCCAGCAGAATGGAATTGTTCTGAAAAGGTCTTCCTGACAATGCCCTTAAAATTAAGAAAAAAAATCTAGAAGAAAAAAATCTTTCATGTTTCACACAAAGAGTTCTAAATAATTCCAAGAAATCAATTTTCTTCAGGAGCAAAGCAAGCTTACAACCAAATCCAACAAGAAATCAATTTTCATGAAAAACTGAGAAGATGACTATTAGGAGGAAAAAAAAAAGGAAAAAAATTCTTTCTACAAACTTCCCCTTTTTGTAAACTATGTACTACAAAATTTAAGTATCCAAGAAAAAACTAAGGTACCAATTAAGAAAGGGGAAGTCAGGGAAAACTAGACTTTTAGACTTAAAACTACCATCAGGGTAACCTGTTTCCACCTTGGAATTTGGACAGAAATCCAGACAACTCAGTTAGGTTGATCAGTCTAAAAAGCTGCCCTACAGAGCACAGACACTATGAAGTTCCACTTATTCAGTCAAACATTTTTTTAAACATTCAATATATAATATTTTTAAGCTTTTAATATATACATAACCACATTACAAGAGTATACCAGCCATGCAACCTTTAGCTTTTCCTTAAAGAAAAAGGTGAAAAAAATTGTGTTGTTCAGCTATGACAGATATCCAACTTAAAAGTCACTGGTGTAAGCTGGCTCTGAAATCAGAATTCATACTTAATCCCCTGTCCCAGAACACCTCCATCTCCTGAAAGCATTAACAGTTTCAGAAGCTGTTACCAACAACGTAGGCTCATGAAAATGAAGGGTTACATTTCATTTGATCTTACACTAATTTTATCTTCTACCATGTATCTATTTTATATAATAAAATATTCTAATCAACAGTCCTGTTATCTACAGTATTTTACTTCACTTGGATAATGGAAGTTCACAGTTAGACTCTTCATAAAGCACATGAAAAAGAGCTTCACATTCTTCTCCATGAGTAGATGATTCCAAAATACATAACAAAATGCAGCATCTTTAAGTAAATTAAAGACATATAAGTAAAAGCTCCTATTTTTATGGCTGGCTTTTATCAAAGTAAGCCATTATCTTATGCTATGATCTCTGCAAACCTGATTCTCCATTTCAGTTGTAATTTTATTGTCACAGATGGGTTACAGTTAGAAAGGACCTCTGGAGACTGCTCTGTCCAACCCTCTCACTCAAGGAGAGCTGGTTCCCTAGGACCATGTTCATGGTATTTGAATACGGCCAGGGATGGAGTCTCTACCAACCTCCCTCAGTCACCTGAGGTCCTGTCTGTGGACCAGAAAAGAGTCTGTCTCAATTATCTTTGAACACTCTCTTCAGGTATTTACATACTTTGATGTGATTCCCCCTCCCTGAGCGTTCTCAGGCTCCCCTGTGAGGAGAAATGATCCAGTCTCAGTCTCCTAACCATCTCTAACTCTCTCCAGTATGTCAATGTCTCTCTCACAGCAGAGAGTGGGCTTCTGTTCATTTTTTTTCCAATAAAACTTCAGAAATTCTGCATACCATTATCTTTTGGGAAACCCCTGACGGAATTGGCACTATGTATGGAATTCAGCAGCTCACTTTCTAATCACTTTTAGTAAGCTAGAAAGGAACAAAAATCTTTCCAAAAACTCACACTTTTTAAAGTTTCATGTTTATTAATTTTATTTTAAAGTTTAAAGGTTCATTAACATTCCTATGAACATTATTTTCCAGCATTATATCAATGTTTAAAATGCAATCTAAAAATCCATTCAGGGAAAATCATTATTTTAACAGCTGCTACTAGATCACTTGGACTCTTCCTAGTCATACATTCAGTCACCATAACCTGAGTAATTATGTTATCAAAAAAGCAGTAATATCTAGAGTAAGTATAAATATTACAAAGCCCATTTTTGTAAAGGGAGGGCATGCTGACCCAGGTTATCATCTTACTCCCTTAAGAACAAATAAAATTCAGGAAAAAGCAGATAGGGATCTGAAATACCACTGTAAAAATCATTAGCATCCTCATTTCCAACATATTGTCATGAACATCATGATGTTTCTGGGAAAACAGTTTGGCTTAATAAATAAAAAAATACGTACTGAATGTATCTCTTCTTTGTTTGTATGGTAAAGTAGGTTGTATCCTCCAAAAATAGATGCCATAAGTTAAGGACAATCTGGGAAAAATTTTGGTTGGGAGTACATAAAAGTACAAGTTTCACTCCTGAAAGCATCCAAAGCAACATGAAATCTTAAGGTCTTCAAACCACAAGCTCTAAAAGCCTTACACCACACTACACAATTTCATGACAGAAGCTTTCTTTCCTTTTAAAATTTTGCACTGCTTTAAACTTTCATGTTGTAATTAAAAAAAAAATCATATTCCAGCATTAAAGTTACTGACAATGCCTTGTGGACTAGACACTTGTTTATATTGAAAGGACAGCCAATTAAACTAAACCTTATAATTTAAGGCTTCATGGAACAGTAATTTTTATGGCCTGATAAGTAATGGAGACAAACTTAGGTAACCCAGAAAGACCCAGACAAAGATATTTATTTAACAGCAAATGTTTACTGGTCAGGCTGCAGAAACAATACTGGGTTTTTTCCCTCCTTCCCTGCAAAGTTCTAAGAGTACACACACGAACAAAGCCAGCGAGAACAAGGAACAAGTTACAAAAGAACATTAAACCAGAAGACAATTTCTCTGCCCTGCTGAGAAGAGCTAAGGGAGGTAAGCCAAAACATGGGAAAAGAAGAAAGTACCAGAGAACTAAACAAAAGGAAGTAGAAGAGTAATAATTAAGATAGTGCAGGAGCTTTATACAATACTCTACACCAACATACACTGATGAAATGATTTCTTGAAGTGTCCTCTTGATCATCATTTACCTATGAAACCAAGAGCCCACAGAGCTCCTGACAGAAAACATCTCTGAAATTATCACTTATACAAAGCATACATGACAAAGTATAGCACTGCCCAAATATTCAGCTAGAGCACAAAGCAAGTGTTAGGTTGAAGAAGAACACACCAGCAGCACTTCTGCTAATGCTTACATGTTTCAGACCAGCTGCAATTAGTTTAAGTGTGATGCTTACCTTTAATAGTTTCCTCCACAACTTCTACTACACGATCTATCTGCTGAACCTAAAAAAAGTCAGAAGGTAAATACCTAAGCAGTCAACAACTGGACATACTTTCATATTAACTAACCTTTCAAAAGTGTCTTCTTCTGGATTAAAGGGGCATAAAGAATTTTGGGCTGTGTTTTCAGCCAGTTTTTATTTTCTGTGGATTTTGGTCAATCTGCCAAAAGTAAATTTAAAATTCACCACCCAATTTAAACCAAATTTTGTCCTCAGATATGACAAGCTCCCATAAGTTTGGCAAAAATCAAATAGCTAGAAAAGAGTTCAGGCATTAGGTGTTGTACATGGTCTGTGACAGGAAATGGTGAACCAGGCACTCAGCACCTGTGTGGCTCAAACAGCCAAAGTGCTCCCTCACCCCAGTCTCCACAGCAAAACAGTGGATGGTAGAGAACACAACAAAAAGATGAGGATATTGTCAGGGCAGAGTACAGGGGAGAAAATTACTGAGGTACTGGAGGGGAAAGACAATGGAGCATAGGAAGAAATTAAAACATACTGTTGAGAAGTTAAAGAGGACAAGACATTCTCCTGAACTTAATGCAGGCTGTGTTTGGAAATGGAGAGAAAAGCCGTCATGCTTTTCACAACAGAATAATATTTAATGAACATTATGTAACCTCTGCAACAAAAACAAGAAATTGATGCTTGAGTGTTACATTTGCCGAAATTCACCAATAATGAGATAAATAGTTCAATTATTTTTAATAGATATATTAATCTTTATTTAAGGTCAATGGCCAACATACTGTAGAGATTTTGGCATATAAAGTAGAAGGAATCAGCATTAACACTGCAAAATTAAACACTCAGAATTCTTGAAGCTGAGATTCCTTCCAGAGCTTTCATCCAAACCACCTATTCTGTGTAATTCTACTATAAATAGTTACGTACAATGCAGGAAAGCCAACTTGTCACACCTAAGTTAGTTTGTAACTTTTCCACAATATTCCTTTTTAAACACTGCTTCTATAAGCTGTACATTACATGAACTAGATTTGCATGATTTTAGCAGTCTTTTCCTTGTTCCCAAAACAAGCAGAAAAGCACAAGTTGCAGAGGCTTTGAAAGAAGAACTCGGCCTGCAACAAGGAGCCTGGAACTTGGATCAAAGCCATTAAGTCTCTGTGCCTTAAACCACTGAGTTTGTCATTTCCTGTAAATACAAGACTGCAAAATCTTGTCTACCTCACATTCATTTTTCCAATCTGTCTAACTGAAGTTTAAAAAAAGCTCACCTATTGCTGGAGTCTGATTTTAAATTCCCAGCTGAAGTCAGTGGGAGTTAGTTCCTTTCCTTGTCTGGGTGTTGGATCAAGTCAATGTAAAAGTATTTTTCTTTACTTTTTTTTTTAACTTTTTTTTTTTAACTTTTTGAAATACAGCCTTTTAAAATAGGGATGTCCACCATTTCAGATCTTTGAATACAGTATAGTAGCTATAATTTATAGAAATTAAGTTATAGTATTGCTAATAGTTGCATTTTATTAACTTTATTGAAAAAAATATATTTAAATTATTTTCTGAATCACAACATTCACATAACAGACATACTGACACATCTAGCAATCAACTTGTAAAGAAAGCACACATAAGCAGTCATATGGAACACATGCATATTTTCATAATTCTGTGCATATCCATTTTGGTTTTAAAAATTATGACTCAAGATATTTAACACATATACTTTCTACTAAATGTTTAAACAATAAATAGAAAAATTCCACTTGAAAATAGAAGTGTACACATTTAAAACAATACTACAGACAGGGAGCAAAGCCTGTGTTATATTACCTAACACATTATTGCTATATGTCTCAGTCCTAGACTGTTTAAATTCATAACCATTTTAATCATTTAAAATATGAGAAATCTGGGTGGTTCATAACCTGAGCCACCAATTACTTTCTGCATTGTGTTTCTGAGGAATTTTTGCATTGCTCCAAATCCCCTGTTGAATAAAAATTAAAAAAAACAACCAACCATTATATTGCATCTTCATTTTATTGGATAAATTAAATTATTCTCAATATGTCTGTCAAGAAGATGGCTCATGTAAGTAATTAAAATTACAGGTCTGAGAGATAATGAGATCTGCACCTAGAAATGGATGTTTGTTCTGCCTTACATGTTATTTCCCACATTAAATATTTTTCATTTGAAATTATTGGAAATTATTTGGCTAAAGCCCCAAGTGCTCAAGAAAAAATGTGGAAGGCTTCCAGTCTGCATTTATGAAGATAAAAGTGTCTTAGAAAATGTGAGGTGAATCTGAAGTGAGAAGAGGAAAAGGTTTAGAAGATTTATATTTGGAAAAAAAAACGGAGGGGGAATGAAAAAGGAAAAAAATTTACAAAGTCGTAGTAATGAAATTTTCTTGTGTATGTAAAGGTCTGCTGGATTCTTTTCCTCACATCTCACTAACCTTATGGATAATTCTGCTCTAGAGTGGTCCAGGCATCAGTAAGCCCATGAGACATCCTGGTGGTGTATGAAGGGAAATGACACCATTCCTCAACATTTCTTTGCAGAGTGTCTCAAAAAACCAACCCCCCCATGACTGACAGCAGGACACCACTGCTGGGTGTGGTCAGCGCACCCCACTTGGCTCCATAGATCTTGGGGAACCTTAGTTAAGTACATTTTGGACTTAATGTTCACTTCAAATAGTTCTCCATTAGGATGTGAACAAAACAGGAGCTACAGACAGAATGAAGTCGACAGCTGAGTAGAACTATGCAAAAAGAAAAAGAAAAAAAAAAAAAAAACAACCAAAACACTCAACCACCACAAATGAGGGCTGATGCAGAAATCTGGGCTGATATTGGTATGGGCCAAGAGCACAAACCCATGAAAGAGTAGCCAAAGCAGGAAACTGGTGAAAAATCAAGTATAAAGACAGTTTTATCAAAGCATGAAGGCTGAGGAGTAGAAACAAAGGCTAAGAAATATCTTTGACCCTTCTTGGTGGGATCAGAGCTAGGCCTAAGCACAACTCAACAATCATTTGTATCTGTAATAACCCAGCACTGCCAAGCCCCTCATTAAACCATATCCCTAAGCACCACATCTTACATGACTTTTAAATACCTCCAGGGATGGTGACTCAACCATTTCCCTGAGTAGTCTGGTCCAATGCATGACCACCCTTTACATGAAGAAATTTTTCCTAAGATCCAATATGAATACCCTAGGAGTGAGCATACATATCTATAAAACAATCTTTTTTTTCTCATCTAGGAAAAACCCTACACATTGAATCTCACCAACATCATTAAGAAACAAAATGGTCACTACATTAGAACATGCTATTTATAATCCTGAAGATTTTAACTCCAGTTCACCAACTCTCAGTTTCATCTCACCTTGTTTAGGGATCTCTGCCAAATGCTGGATGTTAAAAGACTACCCAGCCTACCCCATCTCTAAAGCCAGTAAAAGGGAAATACATGGCTTCAAAAGGCACTTCAGGTCTTCTAAAAATCTAAATTATTTTAGAGATAATTATCTTCATTGACCATAAAGAGAGCTGAGCAAAACAGACTCTCAAATTACAGCACTTAGGCAAGATAAATCTAGGGCTTAATACATAACTTCAAAAGGCATGTGACTAGCCACCCTGGCTTCAGAGGGATAACATCTGTGTTTAAAACCTTTGCTGACAATACTGACCATAGTAATAGGCATTACTCTGGGTTAGGAATGTATTCTGAGAGGAGGATCTACACAAACCTTAAAGGGAAGGAGACTACCTCAGAGGAGCACATAAACAACTGATTTTCATTGCTAAACACTGACACAGCTGAAGGATAATTCTTATCTAAATTAATTGCTACACCCTTTGATTTATAGGTTAGTACATAACTGCTGTAGAAATGAGCATTCTATATTTGCACATCCAAATTTCAGTTTAAAAGCATGTGCTTGACTGGCACTCTTTTCTGACTTTCCAGGTTCCAGTGTCCCATCTGAATAGCAACATGGGAATTCAAAAGCCAAAGCTGACCAGCTGAGATTTGTATGAAATCATTCTTAGCCATAAGCTACAGAAGAAAAGCCTCCACCTGTTCCCAGGTTTTCAGTATGCTTTTCAAGAAGTTCTGCTAATTCAAATAATTCAGAGTAAAATACCATCAAATGTGACTTTCATGAAGTACATATTGGATATCTGCATTTATGCAAGGCTCTGTTTTAAGGGCAGCAGACAGGCTGGCAATCTTGAATGCAGTCTGCCCCTATGAACACTGCAAGGTAGGCAAGTATCAATATCTCTGTTTTGCAAACATCATCGGAACTTTTATGAATTGAACCACCGAAATCCCATACAATGTATCTTCCTCCTTTATGAGGCCAAAGCAGTATGGATGTACTGACACTTGGAATCTTGGTAAGGTTCCACTGATTTCCTTTCACAATGGCACTGCTAAAGCTCCACTCACTGGAACATTTTACAAATGAAGGAATAAGGTACATTAAACTTAAAAGTATATACCAATTACAGAAGTAGAGTTTGAAAAATAAAGTGCCTGGTTTTTGTAATGCATTTAGCATTTTTTATGCTGTGCCATTTATTTTATAGCAGTGCTCCTAGTGTTACATGCTGCTGCTGGGAGTGTCCAGCACTCTCACTAATCACATTCCAGAGTTTCAAACTGGATATGAAAAGAAAATTACTTAAAGTTTGCCTTATACAGTAGAACAGCCAGGGGAAAGGTTTAGTTGGAGGTCAGGAGAATGCAAGGAGACTCAGCAGAGGGCTTTTCATGGCCATGTATCTGTCCTGGAAGCAGTGGCTTCAGGCTAACCTTGGTCCAAGAGCCTGCAGTACCCTACCCATGCACGGGACCTGCACCTTCTGACTCAGAGGGCAGCAGCAAAGGGGAGGGTTACAGCCTTCTAGAGGAGCCACACTGGATTGGTTGTGTGTGTTTGTGCAGATGAAAGAACAGGCTGAAACTCCTCCCCTGGGCGATGGGTGTATGCCAGAAGGTGATAGATATTACATTGGGAAAGACAAAGAAGAAAGTTCTCATTCAGGATTCACTCACCTGTGGAGCTACTGTATGCTTTTAATGGAATACATATGTGGATTAGGCCCATGGTTAAAGTCTGCACAGCAAGTTTGATGATTTCAAAGTACAGATACATGGGCCTTGTGAAGCCTCTCACAACCTATAAAACCTCAGAAACCTGACCAGGGTCACAGAACACATAGCATGATTTGGAGATCGAGCACCTTAAAACTCCACAAAATGTCAATGAAATAAAATATCCCATTCCAATGGCTGAACTATCACTGGGAACAAGGGTTTTGTGTGTTCTTGTATGCAGCTCAGGAAGTGAGGAAACACTACAATTACCTACATCCATTCACAAGTCCCAGAACATAACCTGCTGGCTAAATCTTTCATTCCCCCTTGTCCCTCCTTTTCCTTCCCCTATAATCCCCTCAAAACAATCGGCAGAGTCACACATCCTAGTTTTTGGCAACTAAAAATGAAAAGTGAGGGATAACTCTACATAGGAGAGTTGATGTCTCTTTGTGCACTGTACATGCACTTGAGTTTGAAGTGAGTACACCACAAACACAAAGGAGCAATCTTTGGAAACCACCTGAGGGTAGCTGGCTGCAAACCCCTGCAATGCATCATTATGTGCTTCAGGTACTTTACACCCTTGGCAGGTTTATTACTGCTGAGAATTTTCCCATTCCAGAAAAGAGCTCCTTCACCTTGCCATGTGACATTATGGTTTGCCTTACACACAGCCTATGGCACCACCTCAACTCACATTATAAAGTTTATAAAGTAGCAACTACTTTAAAGAAACACAATAGCACAGTAACATCGCAAATGGTAAGAAGAATATGAAGTTGCCCTTCCTTTCCTTCTGCCCAAATCAGGCAATAAATACAGAACAGTGTAAGTTCAGTCCTGTATTTTTCAAATGCAGATCAAAACAAGCTCTGATTTACTAGAATTTCTCTGGTAGTTACAACACAACTTCCTCCTTCATCCTAACAAGAGGAGCAGAAGAGCCTCTGACACACTGCCTTTAGAAAGCCACCCCGAGGGAGTAGTAATTGCTGGTAAATAAACACATCCTCAGACAACATGGTCCTTTCAAACAAATATTGAAAAAGAGAAAAAAGAAAAGGATGGGGGGATAAAATAGCAGAACTTATATAAGCAACAATAAATCAACTATGTCTCTCAGCCAAGTTGAAGATGAGACCAACCTGGTACTAAAGAAAGATTTACAAAACTGTACCCTTAATGATTAAAATTTTAAAGTAGAATCAATATCCTATTGCCAACAGAACATCTTCTATTTCTCAATTCTGCAAAAACTGCCTTTCAAAAATATTTTGCAATAGTAAGATAACAAGTCCTGTCCTTTAAATACAGTCACCCTCTCACACACATTCTTTGTAAAATGGGAAGAAAATCATAAATGTACAAACTGAAAACATGGACAATATGTGCTCTTAGCTTTGTTTTTGTTAATAGTTTTGCCTCAAGTTTAAGACCTTTTTGAGCTGAGGGATGTCTTATTTAAAGCACAGTAAATTTTACCACAGCAATGACAACTAGAGGACAGTGTCCTTATTGCAAAGACTACATTTCAGTATTTTTAGGTCTAGTTACAAAGTACTTGGGAACACTGCATTAACACCTAGTTAATCTCCTGACAGAAATCTTTCTGTAAAAAATACAAAACTACTGATATTTTTCATGAAACATTGGTTCTAAGTACTCAAATGAAGATGATGATAAGAGGCTAATTTTCAGAAACTACGTTACCTAAAAGAAATTTTTTAAAAGAGGGGAGGAAAAGGGTTTGTTTTTTTTTTAAAAAAAATGAACTTCCCAATTTTAATAGGTTAAATTCATCACAACCGAAACATCAAATTAAAATTTTGGTCAAGGATAGTGACTTGGTCATTTTTTTCCCCTCTGTCTACATATGTGTAGGTATTATTATACTCGCTGTAACAACCAATTATGGATCAATAACTATGTGGCCTCTGAGCAAAGAGGAAATCCATTTACCCATTTTACCTTTTTCTTTTCCAAAGGTAATTCAATTATACAGTAGTACCACATCCCAAAGAATACTGAAAGCACTTTATTACTGACATCAAAGCTCTGTGGTTTCATTTTCAAGGTAAAGTTTGGTAACTTTTTAACAAGTCAGTCACCAGTAGATTTAACTCTTCAGACTGCCTCAAATTTCAACAGAATAACCGTTGCTATTTTCCATTCTACTTAATAGTGTGAAGTAAAGAAACAACCACTAAATCCTCAGCTGTGACTGTGTAATTCATATGCTCTAGTCCCCTACGCTTCCTCCACTGATTTTAACAAAGGTCTTAAGGCTCGTCTTAGAGCAAATAAACTGTGATATTTTTAAAAATATGGTAATTGATACCTTTATCCTGGAAGAAACCTGGAAATTTTCAGGCTTCAAAGGGCACTTTAAGTCAGCTCCAGCAACAGCATCCTTTTCTTTCTCCTCTCATGCCACAGCCAAATCAAATCACCCTCGACTGAAGGAAGCTTTAAATGTTGTATAATGAAAAAAACTGAACAGGAGGGGGACACGGCAGGATGCTTCACTGATGCTTTTTCCAAGAGAAAGGCAACAGAATCTAGATATTGATATTGACTTACTGAAAACATTTATGAAAACCTTTGATTTCTAAAGATACATACCCCTATAATACTCAAGCCTTTCAGGTACTCCTGGCGAGGTTGGGCTTGTGGTACACAGCCTGCTAGAACAACTTTCTTCTTCCCTTCTTGAGCTTTCCTAAAGAAGGACAAACAATGTGTCAATATCTTTATTTTTAATTATCACTTTCAACTTCAACACAATCATATTATGCATGTGACAACAGAAAGCAATCACAATGAAGACCCCGCCAAACCAGAAGCAACTTGTGTATGTTTGAGCCTCAGAAACCAAACAAACCAACACACCAAAAGAACCCCATCTGAAACTACAGCACACCTGGTTTGGTTTGGGGAGTATGTACAGAGACTATGACCATTGCTTATCTTGGACAAAAGCACAACCTTGAAAGCCCTAATGCAGTTCACTTAACTTTATTTGCCAAAATTGTAGAAGAGAAACTGGCCAAGAAATATGGGACAGAGTAACCGCGATTGAAGAAGTTACACAGAAGGCAAGGGATGGAGGACAGGACGCAGGCAGGAACCCGCAGCTCAGAGCAGACACATTTATGTAGTACCAGTCAGAACTGACCAGTTACATCAGTCTTCTGGTGTTTACTTAAAAAGTTTGTTTACTTTGAAATATGCAGTTACTTTAAAATGTTGAAGTATTGAAGCACATTAAGCACTTTGAAGCTTTAAGTATTGCCTCTGGCAGAGAAACATTTGTCTGGATATTACCTTACATAATTCCTTAGCTTTAATCCTACCTGAGCATCAAGCAGGAAATCAAAACACTAAGATTAAATGGTTAACACTGTTCATTTCATTAGTAGCATTTTTACTCAGTTTGAATTCAACAGTGAGTATCAAGCCAGCACTGAGTCTCAGAGCTAATGGAAGGCCTGCACAGAACGAGCAGCTGCACACAACACAGAGAGATGCAAAACCTGCATTTCATTAAACTTTGTAGATCATCCATCAGAACATTACATCAACACAACTACTGCATTACAATGTGCAAAACATTAAAGAAGAAAAGTGATGAATAATTTTAGGAGATTTGCTAGGTCTAACATATTATGGGTTTCTCCAAGAATGATCTTTTATAGTTGCATGTTGTATCATGACCTCCTGGAAGGCTTCTGTCAAACTGGAACCCAGAATCTCTTCTCCAGCAATGAATGAGTTTGTGTAGTGTTTACTGTTATGCTAGAATAGGCTAAGACACGTCAGAACACTTTTCAGAAAAAATATCCACAATACACAGGTACTTTGACAATTTTATACTCTTCAGCTTGCTTGAGCTGTCTCCAAGATGTATGCACTGAAGGAAGTGATGTTCAGCAAGCACATGGACGCTTAATGAGTGTCTGTCAATCTCCAGCAAAGGCAATTTTAACAAAAAACCCCAAACCAACACATACTGGTACCACAGACCTGCTCAGAATTTTCAATTCACACTTGTAATATGGACAAAACTACTTAAAATTTACAGCTCAAATGAAAGCTCATAATAGCACACAAATTGTAATAATAAAGGAAATCACAGGCCATTTTGCCAAATACTTTATGTTGGCTGCTGCACTAAAATGAGGTATTTTAAAGGAAAGAAACAAACACAAGTGAGAAATAACAGGAAAATAGATTATGACTGTTACTTCATATATAAATATATATATGAAAAGTAAAGAACTATGATAAAATGCTAATTTAGTATATTTCTTAGGCACAGAACACAGAAACGTGTCTCCAAAACCTGCAATCTCTCTTTTCTTTCAGTGCTAAGGGTTTTTTAAGGGTTTTGCAAAATTTCAATACAGGTTACCTACTACATATCCAAGAAAAAGTAAGAAAGTAAAAATTATACTTCATGCATTACTTAAAAATGTCACACAGCACCATGTGACACTCCACTAATTCAAAGGATAAAAATCACTACTTATATAGTCTAACAGACTCAACCTAATGCCTGGAGGCAAGACAATAAGCCCTGTCTCCAGCAAACAAAGCACACATCCCTAGGCAACTTGGCATTGGTATAATCTGCTGCAAGCAACAGCCCGCTCCATCTACTTGAAAACCTGTGAGCAGTACAGAGGAAAAAGCTTTTATTCATGTCTTTTTATCTGAGAAAAAAAAATAAACAAAGTTTCCCTTGACACATTAAATGGCATTTTAATGTTATTTCACAGCTTTAACATTTTGCCGTGTCTTCTGGGACTATAACTAGAGCTAGGGGAGAAAAATTTTAAATGAATATTCTTCATAATAAGCATTGCCTTCATGTAACTTTTTAGAAGTTGTACAGGTCTCTACAGAGGAAAGAATTCTGTACACTGAGATTCTTTTTCTTTAAAATGCAATTAAGTGGAAATGCCAGAACTAAATTTTAGCCAATTTTCATTACCTTCATAATATATCACACAATACATAAAACCCGCCATAAATGAAAAGCCATTGTAAGGAATTTTTTTTGCCTTGTTTTCAAGAAACCACTTATTAAAATACGCATTCCAGTGCTATATTGTCACCTCCTTTTAATATTGTTTAATGAGCCCTACTCATATTAACAAAAGACTGCAAAAATTATTCTTCAGAAATCTAGTTAGCAAAAGAACTGTACTAGAAGACCCTTTATTCTTAAAAAAGTGAATAGTAAGGAGAATAACACCTCATGGAATCTAGTAGGTGGCATGAATAAATACATCTTCTCTTTTAGAACCCTTTACAATTTTAAGTTACATGAACCTTACCTTGAACTTTCAATTTAATTGACTCATGAAACATCTTCTAGAAATAACCTTTTCTAAAAGCTACTTGCAAGATATTCATCTGAATAGAAATTTAATTAGAGCAATTTTTTTTAAAATAAAAGAATTATTCAAGCTACTTCCTAATGAAACAAATGGGTAGGGAACAAAAAACAAGTTGGAAACAACAGGGGCATGAAGTGCTGCATATAGCAGAGGACTCATACGAGATCACAGGATTTATACTCTGTTGCAGAGATAATGAAATATGTTCCATGTATTCTGCCTTTAAAAAGCAAGTTTCATTATGTTACTGGAGAATTTCTGCCTTGCTCATACACACTTTTATTTATGTTAGGAACCCTCCCAAACTGGAATATTTTTCTCATAATTCTATGTAATTTGTTGCATGGTTCCTCTAACTTTTATTTTTTAAGCTCCAAGAAAATTTAGTCAGTAATTCAACAAAGAAAAAGAAGCACCTCCCACCCACCAAAAGAGCTCCCCATAAGTATTTGCTACATCAGGGCTGTGTGTATAGCAACACTGCTGGATAACATGGCAGCCAGTGCAGGAAGCTGTTCCACTTTTTCATGACTCACACAGATACTCGGGTGGAACCACCAAGAGAAAAAAGTTAGGGACATTTCCCTGAGGTTCAAATCTAAGGAAAGAAATAAAAAAAGTGAAAGCAGAGAAGATGGGCCAAGTTCAACAGAAGACAATCTGTGATACTGAAAGTAATTGCTGACTTGCTCTTTGACAGAGACAAGAGGAGCCAGACCACCACTGCTTGCCTGCTCATATCCCTCTCCATAAGCAGAGCTGCCCACTGGATTTTTGTAAGCTGTGAACTCTTAAGTAACTCCTAGCTTTCAGGGAGCCACCACTACTCCCCACTAAGGGATCCCAGATGCACAGGAAGGCTTAACAGACCTCTGAAATAAAAAGCAGTCTGCTCTCCAGGGAGGAAAGCTGATAAACTACAGACTTGTCAGCATGAAACATGCAATTTGTAAAGTGCTGCTTTAGTACCAGATCTGTGAAACCAAGTATTTTGCCTGCAAACCCCAACTTTTTTCCTCCAGAACCCATTGTTGGTGGAATTAAATAATGAAGAAGTGTAAAACCAATGAGCAGAAGGTTGCCTGCAGCAGAACTAAGTAACAGTCAAATACAAGTAAGAGAATAATCAAGAGAGGAATTTTTAAACAAAAGCAAGAAATTAGGGGGAAAGTGCTTTACAGTAAGCTTCTTTAGCTTTGAATCGATAGCACTTGGGAAATGTTCATAAAATAAGAACTATTTAATGCTAAACTACAACAGGAAGTAACTTTGTTATCTGACATGAAAAAGTAATTATTTTAACCTGAATCCTACTAGAGAGATGACAATTGACCATCCATGAGCTAGCCCCACCAAATGCAGCACTCACCTCCCATTGTTGTACCTGAACAAACCTGGCAACTTCCCCATAAGATGTGTAGACTTAAACTGAATTTTGTAATGCATCACTGTAGTCTATTCATACCATTCTCATGGCCTCCTATTACCCAAAATCCACAACAGCCCCTATCAGGTGTTTTAGAAAGGTGTGAAGCCATAAAAAAAAGGGGAGCTTTGTGTCTGTAAGTGCCCAAAGAAATGTCAGCATAACATGAAAAAGTTCTGCTACAGCAGCTCTAGCTAAATACAGTATTAGCTGGGTACATTATGAGATCAGGCTGCCAATGGTTATAAAAAGTAAAATTCAGGAGATACTACTTCCCAGGCTGTAGAAATGGTGTTGTGATGTCTCTGGGGAAAAAGAAATGCTATTTGGCTGAAGATGCAAATATGTAGAAGATCTTCCAACTCTCTCATCTGCTGAATTAATCAGCAGAAAGCCACAAGTTTTAAAGAGAGTGCAACATACATGGAATGAAAAGATGGAGCCTATATAGCACTTGGAATACATTCCTGAAAATCCATAAAATCATACAGCTATTTTCTGTTTGAAAAATTACAAATGGCAAGTTGAACCACGGCTTTACAGGCTTCAAGCTAACGTAATGTCTCATTAGTACCCAAAGGCTCGCCTCCCATCCGCTCTGTTTGTTGTTGTTGCTCTTACCTTTCTCCAACTTCAACGCCCCCTCTTTCTCACTTCTGACCATCTGGTATCACTCCTCCTCTGCTCCACAGCCCCGTTTAACTCACTGATATAGGAGAAATTTATTAAGCCAAGACTGGGGGGTTTTAACCATTTTGTTCCATAAAGTTAGCTCATGGGAGAAGGGATGCAGCAGCACCAAAACAGAGGGAAAATGAAAACTGTTGGGAAGGAAACAGAAAAAGAGAAGGACACGGGAACTCTTTTATCTCTGGTGAGCTTAATAAGTATCAAGAAACCTTTGAGGTCGCAATACGCTGAGCTGAATGGGTGAGTAAGAAGCAAAAAGGATATTAGAAACTCATAAATGTTCTGGTTTTGAAGTTAGGGACAGCCCCATAGACAAAGGCTTGTGGAAAACCGATGAAAGCTTGTCAACATTATTAATCAGAGCAGAGCTACTCAAGAGTCAGCTTAAGCATGTCAGCTTCCTTGTGCACTTCCACAGCCCCCAAAGAATTACTGTAATTTATCTGGGAGGCATGTGAAGATGCAAAGTTCATTTGAGGATGCTTATGCTGATTATCGGAGTTTACTGAACTGCTCTTGTAGGACCAGTCTCTAGCAAAGAGGCCATCTCACTGCCAAGCTGCATCCACCAAACTTGTCAAATAGCATTTCCTGTGGCAAATACCATCAAGTAACATAAAAACATTCCAGGGCAAAAATAAGTGCCATGTCCTCCTCCTGGCAAAATTTTCTTCTCTGAAAAAAATTCAAAAAGATGAAAATGCTTTCTCTGTCAAACTCCAAACAGGTTGTCAAGACATGTTCCAAGCAAAAATTAATAAATAAAAGCAGAAAAATATCCTTCCCTAATAGAGTTTTTTAGAGCAGGTGAAATGTCAGCTCTGAGAATAACCCGAAGACTCACATGCTACATACCAAATTACTCCCCAAGTTTCTGAAATGAATGGAAACTTCTTTTCACCAAACTACCTGGCAAGCAAGTGAATAGACTGCAGCTTTGTCTGCAAAAGGCAATCTGAATTGAAACTCTAGACCCAGTCAAATCGGTGCCTGAGTTTTACTCAAGTTTTCTGTAAATGTAACTTTATAGGCAGCAATTAAAGATGCAACAGCTATTCCTGGCCAGTCATTACTCACACAAATACAGCATGTTAGTGGTAATGATGATCTTTTCTTCCCACAAAGGCTTTCAAATTAATAGTTCAAAGACTTCATCAAACTGAAAAATCAGATCAGAATGTATTCAGGGAGAGAATGGGATGAAGGAACAAATCCTCAATTTCACCTTGGCCCTGGCTAGTAATTTCTGTAGCCCCAAGAAAGGCTGAACTGATCAACATGAGAGAGAAACTTCCAGAATGTCTTTTGGTCAGGCTAGGTAAAAATGGTTACATGCCAGTTACTGTCTCCAGATGATGAAGGAAACAGATTTTTAAAAATCGATATACCACAACTTTAAAGCAAATCTGCAAAACCCATAATTAGAAGTTATCAGCCTTACAACTGTTCTTAAAAGGAAAGTGTAATTAATGACAATCTGCTCCTTAAAAAAATTCATCTTAGCTGCTGGCAGACAGATTTTTACTTGTTGGCTAAAAAGCAGATATATTTTAAATTTTAATTTTTTTTCTTGTAATTGCAAAGTCGTTGGTTTGTTTTTTTGGTTGGTTGTTTTCTGTTTTTTTTTCCTTTTTCTGTTTATTGAAAAGACTGAAGGACCTTGTCATGTAACAGAAAATACTAGAAATAACATTTGTCCTCCCAAGCCTGTTAAGCAGACTGGGGCCTGGCAATCTGCTCAGGGGGTGCCAAGACACCCACTCACTGGTTCAAACCTCCCCCGGCTCTTGGCAAGTGAACAGCACAGTCTGCCAGGACTTGTTAGACACTGACAAACCTTCACTGCCTAACACAGGTGACATCCATGCTTTGTAGAAGGTATTCGCTAGGACATTGAGAGAAAATTTCTTCTTGCAGTATTTTCCAAGTGTTTAGGCTCCCATCATTCTTCAGATAAAAGGGTCCACTATTTGCCTTTGCTGCTCTACAGATCTGGGGTTTATGAGCTTTGGTTTCAAGCACATTGTTGGTAGGATACACTGCTGTGCTCCTCAGCTCCTTCTCCTCCTCCCTGCTTTGAGTGCTCATCCTCAGCTCTCTGCTGACAGCACGAGTATCCTCAACTTCTCTGAGACACAGAGTACCCGATACACTGAAGTTCTGCCCACTCAGTCTTGCAAAAGCAGAGGCTGCTGGAAGCCAAACCACCAGGGCACTGCTGCAGGTGACAAAAACTGGAATTGCCTTAAAAAATATATAAATCAGCAGTTTCTGAACATCCTTGAATCTTTATGTCCTTTAGCACATAGATGACAAGTTGTAGTAGGGTTATAAAAATGCTTCACTGTCTTTCTACATCTCCAGATGCATGCTAGCCTTTCTTCACAAAGAATCTAAGAAGCGACAACGATGAGAGAGCTTTCAGAAGAAGAAACAGTTCCAAAGCTCTAGCAGTAATTTTGTCCTCTTTGCCTTCTGACACTTCTTTGTTCCTTTAAGTGCAATTCTTTTCACTTCTTTCTACTACTTCAAAAAAGCAAGACTTCATGCTCCCCCTTCAAATGGGAAAACGTAATCTTGTTCTGAACTTATTTTTGTATATCTAGATCTTAAAAGGTACACTCATCTCAAAAACAGTGAAAGGTAATATATAAATTCACTTGGAAAGTGACACTAAACCTCTGACAGATTAAAGAAATGGAAGTCAAAACCATAATAGTGAACTTTTATATCAACCATACAGGTTTTATGCTATTCCTCTGTTCTTTCAACATATATTCCTGTAGGAATAAGAATATTCTATCATAGTATTTATAGCATATCTCTCCTCCTTTATATTTAGTTAACTGACAATTTATTCTACTTCATCTTCCCAATCTTACCCACCCTCTTAGCTCTATTCATCTCTTTAAAAAAAGAAGTGGTGCAGTTTAGGGCACAAAATAATGATTGTAATTAATGTGTGAAATACTACACTGCCTCTCAGGTTCAAAGTACAGACAGGCTTCAAGTTACATGTATGCATGGCCAATGGTTGTAACAAAAAACCCTGTTGATACAATGACTAAAAAATGAAATTAGTGTCGAATGAAAATTAAACAATCCATTCCCCCCCTGCCCCCCAGAGGTATAGCATGCTTCTCACTAACAAAATTTTAAAAGGATTTGTTCTAGAAGCTCTTATGAGTACTTCTCCAGGTTTTTTTTTTACCAAGTGTATCACACCAGGAATCTTCTTTCATAGGGTAAGGATGGTGAAAATCCAGAAAAATAAAGCAGAATTTACATGGACTAAACACACAGAGCAGTATATGACACCAACAGTGTTTTACAAAATCATCAGAACAAAACCTCTGCACAATTCCATGGTGTGTCTGACATAGAACATTCTGATAAAAAAATCAAGGATAACAAAGAAACTAACAGCCAACTCATTTTTTCCTGGACTCCTCCAGGGCAGCTGAGGAAGAAAACCACAGACCTGAAAGGCAGCCAAAACTCTGAATATCCAGGCTTTTTTTTTCACTCAAAATCAGGTGGCTACAGCTACTACATGAAAGAAACTAAAATAACTTCTTGGGAGCCACTAAATACAGTTTTCATCTTATGTGCACAGAAGACTGACAGAAGTTATCCAATAAAGAAAAGAAAACAAAATTCAATGAAATAATTTTTCTAAACAGTAAGCTGCATGTTCTTTTTCCCTTATGGAAATGCTACACAAGTGGCTCTACTGTGGCTAGTTTTCGTGAGGAATTATGAAATAGATCAGGACTATAATATAGTGTGATTTAATTTAAAAAAAAAAAAAAAAGGCAACAAAGAACAGAGAAAAAAACTTAAGAGATTTCACTCCTCAACACTGGAACCTTCATTCTGTCCAAATTGCATTGTATCACTTTATTGCTTTAAATTCTTCCAGCAAGCTCTTCCTAATCAAAACAGGTAAGAACTGATCACAGGACCTTAACAGCAACAGAAACTATCCACTAGCCTCCTACATGCCTGACTCATGACACCTTGACCATTTTAGCAGCTCTGCAATGGATCTACTCCAGTCTTCTTATACCCCTCAACTGCCCCTGCTACACTCAAGACACAGCAACTCAGTTGAAGCCCCACCAAGAGCAATAAATGCCTCCTCTCAATATCTTGTTATGTTTTACTTATTCACAACTGAGAATGACTCATGAGAGTTGGCTCATGTTTCTGGGTCTTCACCACACATGCCACATTCTTTGCAACAGGCCACACAGCCACCAGCCTTATCTCTGTAAATTATGAAGAGGTTGAAATTAACTCTTCATTGATATCTATAATTTCTCATTGTTTCACAGGACACCCGAAAGCATGGTAAAGATCCAAACAATTCTCCATGGACTACATTTTGACATACAATTTATTTGTATGGTTTTTGTAGGGCTAGAACATCTTAGTGGTTTCTATGCTCACAGAAATTCATCACAATCCCTTGAAAGCAACAGACTCCTACACTGCTTTAACTTTATGCTTTAGAAGGGCTTTGCATCACACACTACAATACAATGGAAGAAAGATTATTATTTTATTTCCTTCAGAGACTGAAGCTTTGAGTCTGTGCTTACATATATAGATTCAAAAGTGTAATCTTGCTTCTGAAAAAGAAAAAAAAGATTTTGTCTTTTTCTATTCAGGCATTTTTAAATACAGTATCAAGAGTGACTGGAATGATGACTGCACTTCCCTTTTGCCTGTAGAGCTGGAAAAACTCTCCACTCAGTTGTTGTCACTGATGCTTAGGCAGGGGAAGGGGAGAAGATGCTGTTAGAAAGGTGGAAGCTCGAAAGTGCATCAAGCAGCGTAAGATGGCTTTAGTGCACTCCCACTGTGAGGTGGGACCGATCAGAGCAGGTACATCTGCTCCGTGCTTACAATTTGTGCAGCACGCTTCCTTCCACTCTGGTTTAGGCTTTTTGATGTCTGTAGTTGGGAAAACATTTCCTGGGAGGTTGCTGAGAGGAAGAAGAGAAAAAGGCAAGTCCTAGAAGTAGCTCTGAGAAATTACCAGTTTAGACATCTAAATCTACTTCAAAATGTATTATTTAGAGAGCTAAAAATTGTAACTTCTGTCAGAGCTGAAGGGGTAATTTCTCCAAGCATAATAGCTCGTCTAAGAATGTTTCCTAAAATAACCAAGATATCATTCTAGTAGTTTTCACAATAGATGATCTTCTAGAAGTTTAATACACCACCAGGCATTTTATAGAGATCATAATAAATGTATGGGTTCATATAAGTTTTAGGTCACATGCATATCCGAAAGGTCAGAACACTTTAAGGGATTTTGCCAACAAAACTTTTAATTTCTAACAGACAGCAATCCAATGTGGATTGAATACAGCACCAAGCCTGACAGAGTTCAAGGAGCATTTGGACAATATTCTTGGGCACACGGTGTGATTCTTGGGAATGGTGCTGTGCAGGGCTGGGAGTTGGATTTGATGATCCTTATGGGTCCCTTCCAACTCAGCATAATAATGACATTCTCTGTGTGTGAATGAACATAAATATTGGCATATGACAACAACTACTTCACTCCCAAAGCTCTGTTTCCTTTTATCCTGTCCGATTTTTCCATAAAACTTAATTCTATCAGATTCATACCACCATCTTTACAGTACTCCTTTACCTGCACAAAGATAGAATATTCTATTTTTGAAGAATAAGCAGGCTGCACAGCACTAAGTATACAGTATGTAACCAGCAGCAGTAACTCTCTGAGCACAGTATATCACATGTAACACTTCAGCAGGATTTCAGTTTTGTCACCCATCCCAGTGATCAGGAAGGTCAGGACAAAAGCCTCAGTGCAGTATGTTATTGAACTCTTTAGAGCTAATAATCGATCAGAAGAGTAATGAGTAATTTTTAAAGGTTATTTTGCAAGTCCTAGGCAAAATAAGCTATGTGTTTTACAGATAAAGCTTCTGTAACCATCTCTAACCTTTTTCTCGGTCTTGTTTCTGATGCGTGATCACCCGCAGGTGAGAATGGGAAAAGGAAGCAGACTCCAGCTGCATCTTTGTGCGGCTCACAGACTGTCCTTGTGCAATGGATCCATCTTTGTATTAAAGCTCTAATGAAAAAGGCTCTCCTCATTAAAGCTCCTTCCCTGGACTTCAGACACATAGTAAATTTATACCAAACTTGTAATGCTCAAGTTTCTCTGTAACATATAAACTGTTCATAACAATGATTACATCAACCTTTAAATACCTCTAAGAAATATGAATTGCTTAAACAGCATTTCTTATGCACCCACTTCATATTTTTAATTCATTTCTATTTTTTATACAACATGCATCTCTGCAGACTTCAAGACACCTCACATCAGGAAACTATACTAAATAATGCAGGACTCTGCATCAAGCTCACTTAGCTCAAAATTCTACTGAATCTCACTGGAAACTGTCATCCTGTTATGAAACTCCAGAAAAGAAATCCCTCTGCTCCCACCAGCAATTTCAAAGAAATTCTGTTCTATGGCTCCCAAACACTGCAGAATTTAAGAGGGTGGCAGAAGCGCTAACTGCACAACTTATGCCTTTGAAATTTGCTCTAAAAGATTTCTCATGCCTTTCTTCCAAATTTTTCTAGCAACTCAAGTACATTTTTCAGACTCTGATGGCACTAAGTGTATATTTTTTCTTTTAAATACTACTTCATTAATAAACATCATGGGTTTTTTTCTACCATAGCCTCTGTACAGAGATTCAAAGTATGAAATAGGCAATTGAGCCTTTTTTTCTGAACAGTCTGCACACAAGAAGATCTTTGCCTGTCAGCAAGCAGAAGTTTGTCTTTAAAACAGGTGCCAGAGGAAGGCAGAACTTTTCTTTTGAATAAAACTCAGATTAGGAAATTGAGCACTGCACTCCCTGAAACACCTTTCAAAATCTGTGCCCTGTTCATCAACTTCTCACATCTCTTGTATCAGACAACACAGTCCAGGTTTCCCTAGAATTCAGAGGAGTGAAGTGTGTGTTAACCTTATTCAAGATGATATAAAAGGCCATATGTGTGAGATACAGGCCTACCTCTATCAGCAGAAGGCAGCTTAATTCTTCAGTAAGGGACAGGACACATGAGTTTACGTGCATACTTGTACTTCAAAATACACTACGGAGTTACAGAAGTAAAAAGATAAGTTCTACATTGCTATTATAACAGCAAGGTTTAAGGTTTATTAGATTTAACAGTATAAAACAGAAAGGAGCAAACATCTTAGACTCCTACCCTGGTTTTAATAATACCTTTTACATAGAGCCAAACAGTGCTGAACTGCTCACTTGTCTTTTGTTTTGTTTTATTCTTTTCTTCAAATTAAAGCTTCTACCCGGTTTTGTGCCCTGATCATGGGTCAAGTGAAGGCCAGATCCACTCTGATAACCTTCAGAAGACTTGAGAGCCTGCATTCATTCCCCATGCACTCTCCTTAAAATGTTGTTACATCTACATCCTCCCTCCCTACTCCCATGAGCATGCCAAAAATTGCTCTTACTTTCCGCCTCTGTACACAATATATCAATTTATTTCTGCCAGTATTTGCCACTTTCTGAAAAAGCTACCATATGTTCCACGCAAGAGTGTCTTCCCTCTGATGGGAATTAGGCAGGCCCAGACAAGACCCTGTGAGTAAAGCAAAGTTAGCTGAAAGAGACACTGTATGGCTATATTCATCCTGCTCTATGGAAATAGTTGTATTTAAAATAATAGAGATGGATAAACCGTGTATCACCCAGTTTGAGATGTCATTAGTACCAGAAAATCAAATTGCCGATAATAGGGATACCAAATTAGAAAACACAAAGACAGATACCAAGAATTATTTGCTGCAGCAAACTTCTCCCAAACTGTGCCTCTAACAACTTCTGCTTTAAAAAGGGACCCAGGAGAAAGCACAGATAAATATTTTTAAATATTCATACATTGGC
The DNA here is from genome assembly GCA_013397095.1 of Sterrhoptilus dennistouni. Taxonomy (NCBI): domain Eukaryota; kingdom Metazoa; phylum Chordata; class Aves; order Passeriformes; family Zosteropidae; genus Sterrhoptilus; species Sterrhoptilus dennistouni. The sequence continues at coordinate 151,608 of VWZU01016623.1, read as the reverse complement.
TTTATCAATTTTAAAGCACAAAACCAGAGCACATGTGGTGTTCACGAGTTACAACATTCAACAGGATTGCTCAAGCTCTGAAAGTACATTAATAATTTGAAAGTTTGCACATAACTCTCAAAAGTTATAAATTTTAACAAGCCAACTCCCTAATTTCATGTTCTGTATTCTAAAATATGTGCACTTGACCTTGACATCAGAATGGCCAATGATATTCTACATATTTTCAACTTACATACAGTTTAATTAATATGTTACCCACCATTCTCATTCTTGGTATTCTATATCCTGGTATTAGAGAATCTGCAACACCTTTACTTCATTTAATACTGCTCAATATCATACAAAATATTTTTATTTTTATTATGATTTTTCTTTCTGCAAAACTGGACATAATAAAAGGGATGCATAAATTGAAAGGAACAGTTCAAGATGCCAATGTTTTCCTGAAAACACTATTTGCTGACTGTTACTACAAAAAGAACTCATGGATTACTAATTTAGAGAAACCACTGCTGAGGCTACAATCTACAGTCAGCGTCTATCCCAGCTATCATCTTCCAGAATTTATCCAACCCATAAAACACACATTTCAATTCCTAGCTGTACCACAGAAAGTGCTTGGGAGCTGTTGGAAAATCTGTCTTTTCTCTCCTGATCTTCTCAGACTCCTCAGCTGTACACACCCTTCCTTCTATAAACGCAGCACTCCACTTGCCACATGATCATCAACCAATATCCCAGAAAGAGCCCAAATACCAGACTGGCAGTCCTGTGCAAGCCCAAGCAACACCAGATGCTTTTTCCATAGTTATCAACAATAGTTTTCTCTATGGACTATAAATAATGCTTTCTTATCTTTTGCTTAGCTTACAGATCTCTCTAGGACAAAGAGAGCTTATGAGTACATTAACAGTCTGGAGCATCTTGCTTTCCTGTTGTTATTGTTTCTTTTATTATTATTCCAGGATTAGAATTGCCCTGGTCTAATGGAACTTTCTCAGCATTGTGACATTTGTTCAATTTCACATCCATCGATTATTACCACAGCCGAGGGCATTTTAAAAAGGTAGCACTTACATGCTTTGTATAAATTTATACAGGAAATACTCAAGATATGTAATAAATATACATCCTTTAACGCCACTTCAAAATTGGTAGGCTCTCTCTTCTTAGGTCTAATGCACATAGGCTTTCACTTATTCTTAGAGCTCTCCACCATACATACTCCCTTAATAACATTAGTGTCTCTTTGCCAAAATTCTATGCTTCTTACCCTTCATCTTGTAACTTTTTTCCACTTTCCTGTGGATATCTAAAAAAGCTGCCTTAACATCACCCAATTAGATCCTTATTCCACATTCCTCACTCTTCTTCATAACAGAATTGTGGACTACCTAAGGAACTATTCTCACATAAATCATAGTGTAGACTAAATTTTTCTACTCTGACAATTTTACTGGCTTCTTTTTTCCTTTCCAAATTACAAACACATTATTCACTGAGATAATCCCATTGAAGATAATCAGCTTCATAAAATCCTTCTCAATCTATCAGTTTGAAACCCATTTATGATTTCATCTTCACCTGACACAGTTCAAAAATAGCTATCACCTTCTTCTATACAGAAAAATGTTTAGGGTATAATATAGCCATAATTAAATGTGATGTTTTAAGTTTTCTAAAAAACACTTCTCAGTTCAGGAACCAGATGAACAGTCCAAACAGGTCAGAGGGACAGATAGTTGTGTTGGAAGGTACTTTGTAACACTGAACTTCTGTTTGTCAAGCAAATCTCACTCCAGCAGAAGTTGCCCATCTGTTGCGTATAAAAATAGCAAAACCAGTTTGTTTGCATTCCCAGTAAAAGCTAATCATTGTGGGGGAGCAAGACACATCTTTGCTTACAAACAGCTTCCTGGAAGGGTGATGTAGAAGTTACTATTGACAAGGACTCCTAGGAAGTGGTAGCAGGAGGAAAGGAGAGCTTCCCAATTTTACTGAAAATCACCCGGTTAGCTGTGGTCAGAGGGTGAAAACAGTGAAGGTCTTAGGAAAATCAGTAAAACAACAATCTCAAAGTAAAATTGTATGGATTTATAGTAGGAATTTCAGAAACTCTTATAACATCATCACAGATAATGGGTGTATTCAGGGACAGAAGAAAACATCTTTCTTTAGGAAGCTGAGGAAACTACTGTTTGTCCAAGGTTAAAAAAAAGAAAAGTACTTTTGGTAAATAACAAATATAATGAAATTAAAGACTGATAGTCAAGTAGCTGTTTTCCCACTATATAATAAATCATTTGCTTTCAAGAGAAAACTGAATTTTGCCTTGAAAATTATGTGCCTGAGAAGGTAACTTGCTGAATCCTCCCAGCTTCTTCCAAGACATATCTAAGAAGTGCTGTTTAGAAAATATTCCAAAGACACTAAATTATTTGAGAAGAAACACAAACACCACTGTATGGTATCAAGTATTTTTAAGCACCACCTGCAGCAAAGAGAAGCAGCAGAGCAGCAAAGTTTCTAATTACCTGCTGTAACAAAAACCACACAACACTTGAAAGTATCATGGGTAAGTGAGCCCTAATAGAAAAAGTTCATCTTTTTGTTACATCTGTTTTCCCAAACCACAGTTTCGATTAATAATATACTTGAATGGTTAACACATTTATTACTCCATATTCTACATAATCAACAATCTCTCCTAAGGGAGGGCAATTACCAACCATCAACTGTCTGAACATTTTAAGTTCATTTTATTCCTCTCATAAGCCTGTGGTTATTGATGCAGGATCTTAGACACCATTACTTTCATAAGGACTTTGGATAGAGTGAACTTTTCTCAATCAGGAGAAGTAAAAGCTACAAAGTCAGTTGACACGAAACAGAATTCTAACTCTTGCACATGTGAGCCTCTGGAAAACTTGGCCTTATTTCTAGCAAAGCAGTATTTACAATAAAATTAAAGTGCTGAACAGGCTGAAGACTTGTGACAGATAACAGATGATTTTGATCTATGGTAATGAAGGGTCAACATCTGATCTTGAACTATGCTATTAGAAGACATCATTAGCAAAACAAAAGCTCCCAAGTACCAAAACAACTGACATTCACTCACAAGTACTGCTCACTAAATTAGAATTAAACTGAGCTCTGAGAATTCTAGTGAAACATGAAGATATTAGCACGCCAAAGAACAATTCATGGCATAAATAAAATTTTACTTATGGAATGGTTTGGGTTGGAAGGAACCTTGAAGATCACCTAGTTCCAGCCACCTTGTCATGTGCAGGGACAACTTCCACTAGACCAGGTTGCTGAAAGCCCCATCCAACCTGGCCTTGAACACTTCAAGGGATGGAGCAGCCACAGCTTCTCTGGGCAACCTGTTCCAGTGCCTCACCACCCTCACAGTCAAGAATTTATTCCTAATATCTAATCTAAATGCACTCTCAGTTTGAAGCCATTCCCCCTTCTCTTGTAGGAATGCCCTTGTAGATGGTGTCTCTGCATCTTCCTTGTACAAAAGATACCAGATAAAAGAAATTTTCCTTTTGCAGTATTTATTATGTGCACACATACTTTTATGAGTGTCAACAGTGATAAAGTCAGGGGGAAAAGTAACTTCTTCAACATGATCATTATTATCCAATTATAAAAAAAAATAGTATGCCAAGTACCTGAGTAATACCACAAGACAAATGCAGAAGCTGAATTAAGAATTTCTAGTTTGCCAGAAAAATCCTGTAAACAACCAGCAACCAATATTTTTGTTATTCTGAATGCAAAATCTCAACATTTGTGTTCTTTTTTTCCTAAGACTTAGGATACATTAAGATTGTACTGAAACAGCATGTCAGTACTGTTGTAGAAACTATTTTATGTCAATGTGGTCTAGAACAGAGGTCTCTCTCAAAAAGTGAAGCCATCTGTGGTCTCTGACTGATGGGGTCACAGCTGAATAGTTCACCTAACTCAGACAGGTGCACCTTGTCTCACAGCAAGGTGGGTCTGTCCACATTAAAAAGTTTGGCAACTTTAAACAGCAAGATGAAGGGGGTCAACCCCATACCTTGGCTGCAGGGGTGGACAGCTTCTGGAATGTTGCTTTCCAGCTCAGAGCTGGCAGTGTTTACATTTAAAACTCACAGTGAGTTAGGAGCCCTTTTATCGGACTACAGATAAACCAAGAACAATGCTACAATGTGAATAAAATCTTACATGAAAACAAAACCACCATCCCTCAGACACCCTCTCAACAACAGTGGATACAAGAGCTAACCTCAGGGAAAAAATTCTGAGATCAACCTCAACTGGTAAAACAAAATAAGAGGTCATGTCAGTTTGTACTTGCATGTTTAGTATGTTGTTAAACATACTTAAGATTTATTATCTTAAGTTTATTAGATAAATTTAAGAGACCTTGAACTCCTCTTGCACTAAATGAGGGCACCTACTTTATTTGACTTGTGTTGCTTCCCACATGATCTCCTTCCAATTAAAAAAAAAGAGTCTTGGAACTGACAAACAAAAAGCCCTCAGTAAGCAAGCAGCACAAACCAAGAGCTTTATAACTCTGTATAGAAACTATTTGGTAGCACAGTTACCAAGCACCTTCTGCAATGGTGTATTTTATAACCTCAACATCATAAAAAAATGGATGAGTGGACTAACACCAGGACCATTAATATATTCATTTTCTGGTGGTAATACAGTGTGTCTAGGTAATAAACAATATTTTTCACTTAAATCATCAAGTGTTCTTTTAAATACAATATCTCCTCATACCTATCTGGTTAGTTCCTACCCACTTCTTATGGTGGCACATACCTATACAAAGACTGAAGTGGGCTGAAGGGACAGTAAAAGAAGAATTATTATACCTGAAGTCTTTACTGTGAATCCTATAACCTAAGTCAAGAGAATTCTCTGTTAACACACCTGATCTCCATTCCAACTCTTGAAACATTTCATCCACTTTCACAATGAAGGAAGAGTAGGGGGAAAGAAACCTCAAACTTCCATCCAAGAAAGTTATTGCTCTAAATTAATCAAGGATTACTGACAGAATACAAAACATATAATTTCAGCACACATGTGCTGGCAGTTGGGTGAAAGACTATCTCAAGCATCCCAGTTATACTTGAAGTTATTTGTTATGCTGATTTCAACAAAGATGAGGTAACTGCTGAGCAAAAATTAAGAGTCTACTAGATTAAATGAAATCTTAAACTCAGAGGGAACCTCTCATTCAACAATTTTTCATCAAAACTCCACATTTCAAAATACATGAGCACTTAAAATCACTCATTCTGGGTTGTCTTCCCTCTATGTTCCCCATTACCAACAGAAGAGATTGCATGAGCACTTCCAAAGAACACTTTTAGCTCAGATACTTTTGCTGGAGGCTCCCCATTTCACTCTCACTTCTGAATTGCTTGGCAAAACTAGAAGGCTCATCGAACTCACCCTTGCAGTCAATGTGCCAGGTACAAAGAGCAGGTGATAGAGGGATGGGTAGAGCAGCAGGGATGCAAAGAAGGACGGCCAAGAAGACAAGATATGAGGGATTCAGTATATTACAAGAAATGTTTAGTGATTTACCAATGCCTTACGAGATCTGTCATCCTGCCTTCAAGTTTCACACGTGCTATTGGAATCCATTCCTTCCAGGCTGACAATCTGGAATTACTCAAGGTAACTCAATTACAATGCTGTACAGGCTAAATGCTCTCCCAAAAGAGCTCGAAGAAGCTTTTCGCTTTTGTGGAGTACCATCATAAGCTTTTAGCCTAATGCCAAAATCCAGAACAAGCAGTTATTACACTGTTAAAAAATAATAATAATAATAAAAAGGCAGAAATATCGCAAGTCTTCGCCTGAAGTAAAGTATTTGGGGAAACAACATATTTAAACAATAGTGCACAAAATTACCTACAGACATATTAAAATAGTACAGGTAAGTAATGGACTATTGCTGATTTACTACCACTGCAATATCTAGCAATGTGTAAAAAAGTGAAAAATGTAACAAGTGTAACACTATTTCCTGGAGAGCAGGGCAGTCATCCTCTACACAAAAGCAGGCTCTCTCTCACACATTCATTTGGACTGCTGTGTAATAGCTGCACTTAAGTAAGCCCCCGAAGTGGACTGAGTTTTCAGAATGTGAGACTCAGAATAACAAGTGCTCTACATTTCACAGTCCAACCAGCACAAAAGACTTAACATTTTCTTAAGACTGTGGTATGCAGAACTGCAATTATCATCGACAACACTTTTAAGACTCCATCCATGTTATTTCAGACTCAGCTGGATTTAAAACATTTTCCTTCAGGATGTTTGTGCTTTCACTGAGTGGTTATCTGGTCTGTATCTGTCAGCAGTTACTTGTCACTGGCTTAGTACTGCAAGAAATTACAAAAAAAAGACAGTATCCTACTAAGTTACATCTCAAAGTAAGAAAAAGAACAAAATGTGTGGTAAGGGACAATTCTCATGAACTAAAGTCAATGAAGTATGACTTTTCATGTATCTAATAAGGTACTAATATTTTATAGAAATTTTGTTTGCTACATAAAAGCAGTGCTGCTAGAAGAATATTATACCCTGCAATAATTGTAAAAAATATTTTACAAAACAATTAAATTACTATGTATTTGTTCATCTCAAAGCATAAACACACTGTGAGGGTTGTGAACTTCTCAAAATGCATTTTTCCTGTAACTCCTGAATAAAGGGACTGCCCCGTACTGTCCAGATACTCCTATTCTAATACTGCATGTACAATAAGGCAACCAAAAGCGGTGCCTGCTTCACTCCTGCAATTCATTCCCAGACAGCACACTGCCTAAAAGCCCAGTTCCTCCTATCTTATTGCTTACTTTCCTTCACTCCAGCTTTTTTACTTTCTCTGCCTGTGTTAACTTTTGCCACTCCAGTCCCAAAAAACTCAGAGTGAAACACAAACAAGCAGAGGATGCGAAGAGATGTCCAATGAAGAAGTCTACTGAGAGGAGAAGAATAAGTTGCCAAAACTCACAAAAAGGGTGGCCAGAATTATTTCCCTTAGACCCCATCAGCAGGCAGGGTTTTTTTTTGTTTTGTTTTTAACGTAGTGAAATGTAGCATTTTTATCTATTTGATAACTTCTCTCTGTTGTACATGTGCTTTCTAACTTCTCTTCATTCTCATTTAAAAATGGACAAAATTTCTAATTATAGTAGGTTGTAGGTAAGCAATTGAAGACAAGAGAATCTAGAATCACTGTTATATTAAGTCAACATGCCACCAGTATATATGCAAAACCAAAATTTCCAATGGGACTAGCTGCTGAGCATCCTACCCAGTGGCCATTTTCAAATGGATCATGTTCATTACTTGTGTTGCTTGAAAACAAATACATGGGAAAAAAAAATCAGGTGAAGAGCATAAGTATTCACCACCATCACCGTGAAAACCTGTGCCTAAAGGGGAATTTTAAGTGCCTAAATTTGCCTTACACTTTTGAAAAGTTAGCCTTTATAGCAGTGTATTGCTAGAGTTTGTGGGTTATCATTAAGGAGAAGGCAGATATCAGTAGATCACTGGCCAGCTCACAGGTCCAGCTAGGCAGAGATGGGTCATTTCTGGATGCATTTCCATTTACAGAAAGCAGGAACAGCCAAACTGCAACCTTAAAATCAGATCAAAAATAATCTGCTCTTTTTATCTGTAAGTTTTTCTGAAGCTGTAGCTAGAAGTCCTGCAAAGTTTAACAAGTATTAGTGAAGAAAAAAAGCACAGTAACCATGAACATTTAAAATTCATATAATTGTTTGCAATGTAAATCACAGAACCACAGAATGGTTTGGGTTAGAAAAGACCTTAATGATCCCAACCCCCCTGCCATAGGCAGGGACACCTCCCACTAGCACAGAGTGCTCAGAGCCCCATCTGACCTGGCCTGGAACACTTCCAAGGATGGGGCATCCACAGCTTCTCTGGGAAACCTGTGCCAGTGCTTCACCACCCTCACAGTCAAGAATTTCTTCCTAATATGTAATCTAAACCTACTCTATTTCAGATTGAAGCCATTTTCCCCCTTGTCCTGCCACAAAATGCTCTTGTAAGTCTCGCTCCATCTTTGTTGTGGGCTCCCTTCTGGGAACTGCAATTTTCATCAGATATACACACACACACGGAAAATACACAGAGCTAATTTTGATACAAAAATCCTTACTTTCTCTGCCCTGTTTGATAGTTCAGCAACAGAGAATACAGCCATACTAATGGAAGCTATGAACTTTTTATTTTGGAAGTTAATTCAAATTTGAACAGTGGGACAGATGGGGAAACTGCTACACTTACATAAAATTGCATATTTCAAAGGCTGTTTTCTGGCATGATAATAAAAAAAGATAAATCTGCTAGAAACCATGCCAGAGGCAAGTGGAAATATAATCAAATCAATGCCTGTAAAGCCCACCTTCTGAAGACAATTTGCTCTGTTCCCAAGCAAAAGACTGTAATTATCTTCTCAAATACCTACAGCAGGCTGTTAAGTTTAATGAATTTCACTGTTTGCAGAAGAGTAACTGTATCACAGTAAGAGTTAATTCAGTCCCTGTTATAAATAAATAACTATCTCTTGAAACATCCCTTGAAAAGTCATAATATCTAGGAAAAACCTGGTAGCCCTCTGGCTTACTAAGACTCCTACCAAAAGGATCAACTTTACCATCACTATGAATTCATGGAAGCTTGCTTGGTAACCATACATAGCGGACAGATATTTCAGCTGTCACGATATGCTAGAGCTGACTATTCCATCGCATACTAGAATAATCTTGTTGTTTGGTGGTTTTTTGTTTTGTTTTGGGTTTTTTGGGGTTGTTTTTTTTGTTTGTTTTTTTTTAAACCCAATGGCTCAGAATGGTGCTGCTTTGCATTTTATGTATCAGCTTTCATCTGAGGATCAAAAATACTTTCTTTGTCCAAGAACCATTTTTCTAGCCTTATATCCATAAGGTGGATATCCTTTATCACAGTTTTACAACCCTGGAAAGTAAAGACTGACTTGTTCAAAGTCACTCAAGCAGTAAAACCAAAACCATGTTCCAAAATCCAGACCATCATCCTGTTGTCAAAAATTAAGCCAGCCTCGATTGGTGCGAAACAAGAGACAGACTGGCTGCTACTTTTTCCAGTTCAGTGGACAAAGCTTTCCCTTTAAGTGTGTTACAACATCGGAGCCAGTGGAGCCAAAAAACTGCCTAACATAAAATGAACCACATTCAGACTTTCACTGCCCAAGTGTTGCACAAAGACTCCATCTCAAGAAGACGACTGGCACACATTCAAAGTGATGAGTAAACCTATCTCCTTCAATATGCCATTTCTGATATGGCGTGAGGGACAAACAAAACCCTTTGTGCTTGTAAGAGAGTCAGTTTGGGTTTCAATAACTTGGGCTTCATTTTACCTACCTCACATGACTGATTTAACTTTACAAGGTTAATTCAAAGAAACCCATTAGGAAATAATACAATGTCAGGGACATTCGCTTTTCCAGAAAAAATACTAAAAAATGCCTAAGACTCCAAATGACGAGTTGTTAATTGTCTGGCTCCAGCCAGCTGGCTAACTTGTAACCCCGAGGCCAGACCTCAGGCTCAACCCATTGGGTCTGAGATGAATTCACAACCACCTGAGAAACAATTCAGGGATGCACCCAAAAAACAGGCAGGCACGCACTCCTTCCCAAGCCCATGCTTGGCAATAACTCCATGGAGTTTATTCACATTGTTTACACATCAGAACAGTTTAGCTCAGCCCAGCCCCATTTCCTGTGTTCTTCCATGTATTTTAGATAAATTGACAATGGGCTTTCAACGGCAAATTGTCCTGAGAGATGATGAGCACACATCAAATATCCAGGCTTCACACATACACCGCTCCAGTGAAGACTGTGGATTTAACTGCACACAAGCATTTCCAAGATGTCAGTATCAATCAAAAGGAAGAGTTTTCAAAATTGTTTATTTTTCCTCAAAATAATCAGCATGACATTTTTAAACTAGAGTTACAGTTCAGCACTACAGAACCATGGTATGGGCCTTTTTGTTATCAAATTGCTAGCAATTTTTGTGTTATCAAAAACTTGTAGTGAAGGTAAAGCACCATTTTTCACATCCACTCCAATGTACTTCAAGTGCATTTGATAGATTTCTCCAACAAAATAATGGTTGGTACACAGAGGGGTTTTTTCAACAAGTAATTTAAGAAAATTATCAGTTTTTCTGCCAACAGAAATGTTAGCTGCCCACATCTTAAAATGCTACCCCTACTATGCTTCTACTGTAACCAACCATACTCATGGTTTACAAAAACAAAACGGAATTACCACCACACAGGTTTTTTTTCTCATCTGAACATTTTCTCAGTTTTCTCTTGAAGGAAACCTGATGTGTTCAGGCTATGAGAAAGGAAGTTCAGCTGGTATTTATTTCCACAACAATGTTTAGCTGCCTTTGGAACTCAAGTTCCTATTGTGCAACTCCTGGTCCTTCAAAGCACAGAGGCTGCAGAGGCCATGCTCTCCGACTGGCCGGAAGAAACAAGCTGTTGCATCTTTGAAGGGGCTACAGCAGGTACTGGAAGCAGAGCCCCAGCCATTCCATCAATACGTTCCACACATGCTGAATTATTTTGAGGATAACTCAAGCAGGATTTTGCTGCAGCTGACTGCAAGTCAATTCCCTTTGAAACAAGCTGAGGTACCACTGGCTACACACCTCATGTTCCAAAGAATGGCCCGACAGGGTGACTGGGTTAGCACAGCTGATAAGCTGTTGTGATTCAAGGTAGGGTATTTCTACCAGAGAAAAGCCATAACAGTGCCAGCACTGAAGCTTCCCAAAGCTACAAAGTGGGGTTCACAGCAGGAACACAGGAAAGGGATAAGATCTGATCTAACAAATGTGATACTTCTAAAGTCTAAGTAAGGCAATTTATGAAATGCCTTGACATCCCATCCAAGCCTAAAACATTGTTTGTTTACATAATCCATATCCACATGAGAGCTGAAAGCTATTTAAATGCCTACTGGTTTGGTGCAGAGAGAACTGACTCAAGTAAAGCAGCTTCCAGGATGTGTCAAATAACGTTGGAAGCAAGAATACAAGAGGCCAGCATTTGTCAGTTAACAAGCTGACACAGGAATGCATTTGTGATAGTTACTCAACACATGATTGTTTAATTTGGTTTTTTGTAAGCATCTAATTTGGGTCTCTGTAAGCAAGAACTTTTAAAAAAACAACAAAGAAAAACCCACAAAAAACCAAACCCCCAAAACTAGAAAAAAACCTCCAAACAAGCCACAACAAAAGTACACTACGCTAGCTTTCTTCTGATATTAAAATTACAGACATCTGCCAATAATGCTCCTTTAAAAATCACAACAAGCAAGTGCAAAGAAGTTTTCAAATAGCTACAGGAATATGTAATGTACCGTCTTCCTCATTGTTTCTGACTGCACTTCCTAGGAAAAGAATGTTAGCCTTCATAATCAAAAATCACATTGTTTCTGTAGCCTAAAGAAGCAAGTACATGAAGATAACTCATTTAAAATCATCAGGATCTAAGTACAGGACACAAAATACTACCAATGTATTTCAATACAAAAACAGTAGGTAGAAACCAACTGTGTTATTTATTGCATTGAAAAGATTTCAGATGTCTATGCTTTTCCTTTAGAGTTTATTTTACAGTAAATGCTCTCTCCATTCTTATATAAATTTAAACATAACACACTAATCCCAACATACCATGTGGAGCTTTATGGTTAAGTTTTCAGCACATTACAGAAGCAGGTGATTCTAGCCCTTTGGCTTCCTAATCAGTATCCAAACTCAAAAAGTCACCAGAATGTAATGGTACAAAAATTACACACCTATTAGTATTTAAATAATTCCCATGTTCATTTCCAACGTTAGTGGGAGCACCAAAATATCCCTGTGAAAGAATCAAGTTAGAGAAAGCTGAGGGTTACACCAACAGACCACAGCTGCCAAATCTAGGCTGGGGGGTTTTATCCAAAAGGTTTGATGGTGAACAGTGTTATGTGCTTTCTCTGAAGCACAGATCTCCCAAAAGAAGCCAACTACTCTAGCACCTCCCTGGTGAACTGGGACCTCCCTGGTTCCATGAGGGTATAAGCAGCAGGTGTTGCAACAGCTCTAGGAAAAGCATATATTACCTGAGAGTAGCACAGTCCTTTTTACTTTAATGGTTAGCAAAAGGAAATAAGTTAACCTATGATGAACTTACAATTCACCTGTATGCAACAGAAACACAGTGATATACTTTGTGATCACTAAAAGAAACCTTAGCAGTTTGGGGTTCTGTTTGTATTCAAGGGGCCAGTGGGCAAGCAACCTCCCAGCCTGTGCCAGCCCAGTCAGTCTGCAGCTCTCCTGGATGAATCCTAACATGCCCAACAAATAAAAGCACCAAAATAGTGCAGCCACTTGCCAGATTGCCACAAGAACAGAAGTACAGCAGGTGGCCATTCACAACTCCAAATTAAATCACATGCTGCTCAGAACTTTATACCAATCCCTGTGTAGTGTTGTATCTGTTTAATGTTATTCTTCATCCTCAATTTTCAAAATCAAAAGAAAATGGGTTTTAGTGACACACGAGCCATGGCAGGAGACAATGATCCAAATGGTCTCATTCAGCACTCCATAAAACAGAGAACAACTATGGCATCTTTCCCCCATCCATTCTCCATTTTTTTTCCCTTTCAATATTTATTAAGTAAACCAGTGCTTATCTGGGCTAAATCCCCAGGCTCAGTGAAACACCAGGTGGTAGACTGGGGTAGTTTTTCTAGCAACAGATGGCTCAAATATTTCATGACAAACGGACACGGGACTATTGCTTGTCAGCCCATCTTTCAGTTACCTCTTTATGTAAGAGCAGCACCTCACCGGGGGCAGCTGGAGCAGCTGCTCACCTGCACCAGGGCCCCCCTGGAAGGAGCCAGGGCTGTGGGAGCCTCCCTGGCTGCTCCCTGCCTGCTGCTCAGGTGACACTGCAGCACTAACCCACACCGTGCACAGGGAGAAAACCCAGCGCTTGCCACCTCAGACAGGAAACTCGGGCAACACTGGGCCTAGAGAAAAGCCACAAAGTGCAGCCTGTGACTCTCACGTTAAAATGTATTATTTCTCAACTGTTTTCACTTTGCTCATTGTCTTATCTGCCTGCACCCAAAGAAATTGTGAGCAGCTACTTTCAGCCTTATAAAGGAAAGGAATTTACTGCCTTCCACACTTTGCTGTGCACTGTAAAGGAAGGTTACTCAGTTCACCTGAAGTGAAGAAAAACATTCTGTCATTACAATTATGTCAGTCTGAATAAACAGAAAGAGAGAACAAACCACAAAAAGCAGCACTGAATACTGCATTAATTCAATTCATTTCTCACTGGTAATTTAATTCCAATATGTTTGTACCTGAAATGCATACTGTAATACTTTCTCTCTAGTCATTCAAGGGGGATGGGGACAGCACAGAAGCCACCCCTCTAGGCACTACTGCACTTCACGTGCCCCTTCTCCCTCCAGGATTTCTCAGACAGGGACATGGGAAAAACATCTGCCAGTCTCATGCTGGCATTATCTTGAAATCTGAAATACCATTTGCATTTATTTGGCAAAGGTTAATAGTATGCTTGTAATATTTTTAGTGATATAACATTGCTAAACTGATGTGACAGAAGTAAGATATGCCTAAAAATAATCCCCAGTCCTGCCTGCTCTGGGATTTTGTTTTCTTGATTTCATTTATTTATTTACTTTTTTATTTTTAAATAAAGGACATCCCCACTTGCAGAAGTGAAAAGGCTATGAACTAAAAGTTTACAGCCTAGGAGAAAGGGCTAAAGGATAGAAAATCAGAGGCAGAAGGCTGAAGACATTTTACACCCCTAAAAAAATACATTAAGGGTTTGTTGGTGCTTTTTTCATAAAATAAATTTAGTAGGCTGAGACTGAATGAAACTTATTTTACATGCAGAAGCACTAAAATTACATAGAACTACATGTCATGTGAAAAAGAACATTGCTACTTATATTTTGTATTAGTTTTGATGTCTTCAGTCTCTGGCTTTCTTCTTGCAATACTATTAAATTCCATTCTGCTTACTGCAGTAGTTCTCAGTCAAGGAGGCATCAGCTCAGAAGAAGAATTAAAAACAGTTGCATAATCTACTTGATATTTAATAAATAGAACTGTATAATACATGAATAGAGTGAGAATAACAAATTGGCCTACTAAACCAGATTTTATTCTTCAATTCCTCACTGATTTGAGATAAAATATTTATCAGTATTTCAACTGTAGTTAAAATAAGAAAATCAGGCCCCAGTTTTGGTATCCAGGCCCATATCACAGCATTTTTAACACTGCAGCATAATAAAATGGAACATTTTATAATGTTTGTTACATTAAGACACTACCAAACTACTCTGAACAGATACACAAACCAAGTCCAAATAAGACCATTCTCCTATGCACTCCTCCTTCTTCAAGGAAACACCCAAGCCCAGAGAGTATCCACTTGTTTCTTCTTGTCAAGAAATAAGTATCTCCATGTTGCATGAGTAAATCTAGGTTAAACAGTAACTTCCTGGCAAACAGGAGAAATTGTATAAAATAGTCTATAAAACTAGGGTTGCAATAGGAATGTGGGAACTAAATGACGATATTTCTGCAGCCCTAACTACGCACTCTACAGAAGTTCTAGTCTAACCTCCACAACCCCCAGTCTGGGTAACACGAGGACCTAACACCAATGAAAGGAAGATGCTTTGAGGGCACATTGCCTTTGTGAACTTTTAGGGCCCACCCTTGTAATGCTGAGGTGGCAGGAGGGAGGAAACAATCATACACTCACACCTTCCAGTAATAACTAGCTCATCCCAGCTTCACTGCTTTCACAAACTAGAGGAAAACCAGAAAGATACCACCCCTGTGAAGCCAACAGTAACACTCAGCTGCAATGTATTTACACCCTGGCCAGGGATAGTATACAGCATTTGTCAAACCTTAGCTGCAGGGGGCCAATGATGCAATTCTTGCACTTCTTAAGCCATAGCAAGGATCACTCTTCTGCAGGGCCACTAGTCAAAGTGTTGAAAGCAAGACAGAATTCCACTGGAAACTGCATATGCATTAGTGTTTATTTCATGTAGTTTGTTTTCAGTCCTATATTGAAGTGGGGTGGTTTTGCAGTTCATTAGCCAGATAGTCTCTCTGGCCAAAATAATCAGCCCTTTTGCTCCCAGTGACCAGTCAGCCTACCCATTATGTGGTATTTAATGTGGTGTTATACATGCTACACTACAATGTAGTTTTCCAAGGAAAACAAATACTTTGAGTAGTGAAGGATTCAGATTGCAGCAAACAGAGTAAGCAAACATTGTGTTTGCACACCTGTGCAGCTTCAGCCCAACGTTGCCTTTTATCACCTGCAGCTGTTAGGCCAGACAGGCACTAGTTTGACAAAAAGCAGGAGGACACTTTCTTAGTAGACACAGGGCTTAAAACTGATTGTCTAGATTGTAGTTTGAGGTGCATGCAAATATCCTTCTTTGATACTGAAGAGTTATTTTTAACTGTACACTGCAGATACACTTTAGTAAGTGGTACAAAGGCCCAGGGACACTATACCAAAGCATTGCCACATGCAACGATATGGAGGGGGAAAGAGTGAGAAATATGGTCACACCTTTATCAGCATTAGTCCAGACAGAAAAAAAGCAAGAGTCCATCTTACATGCTCTCTACTCTAGTCAAACCACCCAAATCCCTGCACCTCTCACAGAGGCATATGTGTAGCTAATGATGTACCTGCTCACTCCAAAGTGGGTCTGGGCCACAGCTGCAGGCTGATGGGGCTTACAAGGAAATGGAGGTGGGAGCCCAGCTTTCGGTTTTGAGTCAGGTCAAGACTCACAGGATTTTTAAATCATTTCATGTCAGATCAGATCAGCCACCTGTCCTCGCAGGCTGGATGCACAAACACACTCCAACTTTTTTCAGTTTGAGCCATATTTTTAAGCACCAAAACATGGCAAAAGAACAGACAAAAATCTAAGCTGCTCTTGAGTAAGTCCCTACTTAGACATCAATCCATAATAAAGGATTCAGCACCAATAGCTGGCTAAATTCCAGGCACACGGGAGCTTCCCTTGAGACAAAAGACAGGATCCCACAATCCTTGACTCAGAAAAGAGAAGCAAATGGGTATCATAAAATGCACCAATTTCATGGACTATGAGGTTCATTTCTGCTAACATTTCAGGAAACAAATTCTCTAGCCACAGAGGCAGAAACAAGCTTACAAAAAAGTTAAAGATGTACTTGAGTATTTTAGAATAGTTCAGTTGAAAGGGACCTGCAATGTCCAACTAGTCACCTAGTCCAACTGCTCTCCTTTGGACCTACCACTGCCTCTTCCCAAAATCAAGAACTACACATTCAAGGTGCAAAAATCCTAAATCAAGAAATGGAAGGATTATTCTCTGAAATTCCTGCTTTAAGGATTAAGCAATTTCATTTTAGAAATTGTACTTCTAAGAAAGCAATGCCCGCAAACAGTTAACAATTATCTTGTTTACTCTTCTACATTTTTCCATCTTGACTCCTAGCCAGCATTACAAGCATCGTACTCTGGCCTTACTCAATAATGAGGCCATTTGAAAGTGCATATGCTTCTATCTTGCTACCCTCTTTTCTTAGCTAAAGGATGAAGACTGAATTTACAAATATCTGGACTTTAGAACAAAAACAAGGGAACAGCAGTGCTCCAAACTAGCTGTGTAAGCAAACAACTAGTTTGTCACTGAGAGAATTTTTATTTGTAAGAATATTGTTTTGCAGCTCTTTTTGGCTCTGCTCTTTGACACTAATGTTTTCTGAAGATGTCAAAAGAAAACATCCCCACCCCTGCTCACAATCAACTAAGCTCCTTCCAAAAAAAAAAAAAAAAAAAAAAAAAAAAAAAAAAAAAACACACAACCAAAAAAAAAAAAAAAAAAAAAAAAAAAAAAAAAAAAAAAAAATCACTTGAAATGACATATACATATACACACTCCAGAGCTAAACTGGCACAGTCTCCTGGCCTCAAAAACCAAGGTTCTGTTACATGTGCTTTGCATAAGACAGATTAATATAATGATATAGAAAGTTGTCTTTTAAAACCTTCAACAAGAGAGCTGTATGGGACCATAGAAAAACTACGGTTAGATGGGATCTCTAGAGTCCCCTTTAAGTCCCCATCACCTGCTTAAAACTGGGCTAATTCCAGAGCTCAATAACGAAACCCAAAATTGCCCAATTGAGCTTTGAACATATCTGATGTGACAGATCAACACCCCATGTGAGTCCCTCCTGAAGCTGTGTGCTCCAACAGGATGATCTGCCTGATAGATGGTCCCATTCTATGGTCTCAGCATGGAGATTCCCATAGGAGGACACAAGCCTCTCCAGGGAAACTGTTCCTTCTACTTTACGCCCTTTTGCCATGAACTTTTTTTCTTTGTAACCAGTCAGAATTACAATAAAATAATTATTCCTGTTGTTCTCATTACTACACCAAGGTCTTGCTGCTAAGAGCACTGCTTCCAGTCCTACCACTGGGCTCCTCTGAGAAAATTCAGGTTCTACTTTCTCTGTAGCTATGAATCAGGCAGTTGAAAACAGCAATGAGATCTTATCTCCAGGTCATTGATACCCATTTTATCTTCAGAAGCGTCCTGTGCTGGGCAGTTTTCCAGTTCCATTCTCCCAAGTGGTAAACAAGAGTAATCCCTTTCACCAGTTTTCTGGCTACATTCTTGCTGATGCAGCCAAGACCTTGGCCTTTAGCATTACAAGGGCACAGAGCTGACTCAGCCTAGTATCCAAAAGTTTAATTTTCTTAAAAAAAACCCAGAACACAAAAACAACAAACAAAACCAAAACACACAGATATATAAATCACACCCCCCCCCCCCCCAACCCAAATCAACCACAAACAAAACCCACACATGAAGCTGCTCCCAGCCCACACTGTCATGTGGAGGCTGTTGTAATCAGGGCACACATATCTTCACTGAACCTCAGGAGGGTCTGTTTGCCCATTCCTCCTGCTTGCTGAGGTTCCACCTAATCACAGGCTGCTGTGCTATCAAACACTCCTTTTGCTATCAAATCCTGCCTTTGGTGTCATCTACATGCCTGCTAAGGACGAGCTTCACCCCACCATCCACATCAATGAAAAGAGCATTGTGTAGGATGAACATCCAAGAAGCCCACTGATACATGCATTATAACCATGCACCTTCCAAAAATCACTTAGAGTGTCCAGGCTGTTAAGTAAAAAATGAGCAAACCAAATAGACTTTACAGTATATGTTATATCTTTGCCTAAGCACACAGAGTTGGAAGGTCCTACACTGTTACAGGTATGAAAGATTAAGACTAGTTGACAATCATGGTAAATTCTCTGTGTGAAAAACAACTAGGAAACAGTCAAACATGAACTGCTTAATATCATAAATTCAAAATTAATAATCAACTGCTATTTTTTATCTGTATAACCAAAAATTGTGAGTTGGTGCAGTGAAATTGCCAGTGTACAGGCAAGGCTGACTATTACTATTATAACACAAGAATGGTGCACACAGGCCACATGGTCCTAAGACAAGGAATGTGGAGAGAAAAAAGCCTCACCCATATCTAACTGAAAGTATGATCCTAGACCCAGATAAACGTGGCACTGAAGTAATAAATCTTTGGAAAAGGGGCACAATTTTGGTCCACCTTTGAGTTCTTTAACACAACAATAGTAAAAGTCAACCAAGAATGATGAGATTAGGAGTGATGGGGCTTTACATCTCACTTCATTGCATTGAGGCACTGAACAACAGCAGCAATGCAGAGCAGCACTGCAGTATCCTTGAATTGCATGAACATATTGAACACAGCCTCCCCATCCTACAGGTGAAGAAAAGACAGTAATCTGACTTACAAGAGCAAGAAGAAACAGAGGATGGAAGTGCCAGCAGCCACAGAGGCATGTGGCTGCACAGAACAGCAAGGGCACAAGCTTCTGTGCTCCTCTGTGTTTTTTGTATCTCTTCAACACCCAGTTTAACAAGACACACAAGATTAGCACGAAAACAAACACGAGGCAAGCAAGCCTTTCACCTGTGGTAAAAAGACATTGGCTTTTTGTTAGCATGAAGTAAATCGAAGATTCTTCAATACATACAGGTTAGCAAAGAGAAATAAATGCCTCTTGTGTTTTTGTTTTTCTTTTAAAATAAGAATAAACAATATAGTCTTAAAAACATAACTGGATTTGGCTGTAAGCTCTGGCATACACAAGAGCAGAAAAACCTTAATGTTATTGGATAATGAACGGCAGTGGGATTCTAGTAAATCAGTTTGATTTTCTACCTCTGCCACCAACTTCCTATGGGAACCTTGTCAGTTCTCCTAATGTCTTCATTCTCTTCAAACAAAACTGATTATCCTTTCCTTCCTCACATAGCAGATTAATTACATTAATATTTGTTAGATGCTGATTATGCAAAATGCATTTAAGTACATAAACACAGTTTTCTTTCTCAAGATCTCAGGTAGTTCTCTCAGTGTCCTCTTTTCTAAAACTCATGATAGGTTCAAAGATCAACTACTCCATGGAAGATGCTCCAAGAAGCCTACCAAACAAAACTATAGCCAGGCACCAGAATACTTATAATGTCACAGTCTTGAACATTTGCCTCATTCCCAAATAACATATAGCTGTGTCAGTTACAGCGAAAAACCCTTTAGAGAGCACAGCCGCCCATTTCTCACTTCCTGTCACAAAAGTTGAAACCCAGCTTCCTTGGTTTTGTCCATCCTAGAAGTCAGGCTTTACAAGATACAGCAAGAAACTCCACATGGAGAGGCAATATTTATTGGGCCCCCTCACTTTAGGGATCCAGGTGTTCACAGACTACATAAATAAATCATATTTCGTTGCTTACTAAAGTATCGTAATTTTACATAGGAAGGAAAAAAAGAAAATAAGCCCTGTGGAGGAAGGGGAACTAACAGCTTATTTCCATGCTAAACCTTGATGCATGTTACTACTGTCTTGTTTAGTATAAGCAAGTACAACAGATTCATCAGACAATTTGCCTTTTTTTGTTTCCCTAAACAATGAAAAGTACAAGCATCATCCAATTATCTGTACTGACCAAGGAAATTAGTTACACAAAAAGCTTAATATGAAAATTAATTAGGATAAAGCTAAAACTGCTGCAAACACATGCCTTAACTAAGGAATCCTGGAGGTAATTCAGCTTTCATCCCATCACCTGTAAATTATTACCAGTCTCACCATTTTAAGTTCTAGATTTTCTCTCGGTACTAATGGGTTACTCCAACTGACCCAAAAACATCTGGAAATCACAAAAAAAAAAGCCTTTCTATCTTTAAAAACCTCATCAATTAGGGTTGAGTTAAACCATAAGCAGCATTCAAATTCCAGTATCTGCACCATTTTTATCCCCTCCAGATTTTGAAGTGCTCAGTAATGGATTTCTAGTAATAGAAGAGCCACATGGCTCACCAATTTCAGCAAAACAAGGGTACCAATTCATGCCTACAAAGAAGCATTAGGGTGTAATTCTCTCATTCCTCTCAGATGGGAGTGGAGAAAACCTTTCCTAACGCGGCTCATGAGCGTGGAGAGTGGCTACACCTCTGACCTGAAGACACAGCCGAGGGAGGGTCCATGAGGGGAGAGGCTTCCCGCCTGTTACAAGATGCTTGGAAAAATGCTTTGAGCGTTTATTCAACTCAGGTTACAGCTAGGCTTTCCCTACCTCCCACCTGAGTGCAAACTCTCCTTCTGACTACTTGGGCTCTTCTCTCCTGTGCAAACACCACACCTGTATCCCATGGTTTCCACAGAACAAAACATGTCTCAACTCCATGCACCAAAAGCTCTGCTTCCTCAATCTGCTTAGCCCAGGTACCTACATATACCCACACTCTGGGCATGGCAGGTGCTGTACAGCTTGTGTTTAGGGTTTTTTGCTTTAGAACAGCAATTATTTCCAGCATTTGACAGGTGCAAAGCTAAAAAAAAGCCTTTGTTTCTTCTGGTCTGTAGATAGTTAACCCCCACTGTTTAAACTTTAACTTGTGAAAGATGAGACGGATTTTTCTTTCATTGTTCAAGCTCAGTGAGCCTTCCACAGTGACATGCAACTGAAGCAGAAAATGCCCAAAACATATTAAATGTTGTCCTTACAACTACTGAGGTAAGTGTATCAAGTAGTAGTTATTTTTTCTGATTAAAGCTAAGCCATTACCATCATCTCCATTTGCAAAGTGTCAGCGATGAATGACTGGAGGTGTTTCTCAATTTCATCCTTAAAAATAATGTGATGGTCTTAAAAGTTCAAGGAACACCCAGAATTCATTGCACTTTCTTTAACCATTTTATAATCTTCAAGGACCAAAAAAACTAGCTTTATAGACACACTTCAAGCCACTGTGGCTATAGCTGTTCCTGAGCAGTATCAGTTGTCCAACCTATTCATTAGTTATAATGAAACACCATTTTTAAATGCCATTTGTAGAGCTTTAACTATTCCACTCAGTTATGAAACTGCCCCAGAAGCCACAAAGTTATTTCCTCAAGAAGCCATTAACATTTGGCAAACAAAGTGTATCTGTTAACTACACCTCCATCTGCAAGAACACATACAACCCCCACTATCTCCCTCCACCACCTGTCGAACCTTTGGGTTCACAGGTCACTGCAGTGTGGATGCAGAGCAGGAGAGGCCAGAAAGGCTTTGACATCTCTGCACCTCTTGGCCTTCTTCCTTGTAAAAATATAATTATTCTATTAGTCGTCATTTTAAAACAACTTTAGGATTACCAAACTCAAATCAAGTACTACTCAGCTGGATTACCAAACCAAAATCAAATAGTACTCAGCTGCTGTATTTTTCAGATTGCTTACAAACAGTTGGCCAATACCTTATTTTTCATCTCAGAACCCCTCCCCTCCAGTAGACTAATTTCTAGAGTATCTAATTAGTTCTGGAAACTCCAGCATGAAATCCTAACTCTCAGAACTGTGAAATCACAGTTGTTTTTCAAGACTAAGACTGAAAACCCAGTAGAGGCTGATGCACTGAGTACAGCCAGGTTAGGACAGCTTTCTCTCCAAACACAACTTCAGGATTCAGCAGGCTGCATCCCAACCACGCAATCAGCAAGCAGTGAGCCTCTGCTACCTCTGCTTCCAGGGATTCCAAACTGTTCAAGCAATGGCTGAACTACAGAGCACCAAGGCAGCATAGAGGTGAACCAAGGAGTGGTATTGGGGGGAACAGTGACCAGCTTGGTGGCCTGGAAAAGACATTCCAGTGATGCACAGAGCACGGCATTATGTAACAAATTGCTGTTGGGTTTTTCTCTGACTTACAAAACAAGGCACACAAAACTGTGGGCAAAACATACTATTTAGGTTGCAAAGTCAAAGACTCAAAATGTAAAAATGCCAGAAGTGAGGCTGCTCCCACACACTAATACTTCCTCCTGGTGCATTTATAACACAATTATTTACACAGGCTCATAAATTTCCCCAGGACTCACATCTCACCCCATGCTGGATAAGATCAATTTCCACTGCTTGTGTAATGAGGGAAACTCTACTTTCTGAGATCTTTTTAACAGTCATGGCAAATATGATTTAGTGGTCTCCAGAAGGAGAAAATATGGTGTCCTAGTGAAGAGCCCTGATTATCCTCAAAAAACCGCCCCCCCACATCCCCTAAAAACAACAACAAAAAAACAGAAACCCACCCACAACTCAGTTTTGAAGAGTATTCCTGCTCCAGAATTCAATTATACTTGCAAATGGTACCTATATTCCTTTTAGAACACACTACCCTGGGTGGAGCCTGTCTGACTTGCACAAGCAGCTTTCACCAGCCAGGCATGGAAGGTCACAGCTGCAGCTTAAGGTTCAGCAGCACCAAACCTGTGGGAGTCACATATCAGATGACTAAGCTTGGGGATACATTTGACCCTATTCCCACTTGCTAAGTTGCCAAACACTAAGAAACAAGGAATACCATGAAGCTCTGACCACAGAGAATAATGTGAAAATAAATTAAACCATTTGTTTAAAGCACTTGCATATTACAGTGATGGAAAGTAAGGAAAATACATACAAACATTAAAAATCATGCCCTCTGCAAGAGTTTTCAAGTTTTAAAAATAATTAGATACCAGTAAATAGCACCTGAGAATGTGTGCCACGGAAGTTGCAACACAGCACTGAGAATGGAAGTAACCTTTAGCAAACACCAGCAGGTAATCACCTACTAAGAATTGTCATGAGGTACAAAAACAAGGCTGCATAGCTGTTCTTCATACTGATCTTCATTTCTGAGTGCTTGATTCTGGAAATTCAGTAATACACTTTATAGCTGTACATCTTCAGCTATGAGAAAAAGGAATTGTCATCAATACAGACTGAAGGCTGCAGAGAGAGCTACTGACCAAGGCTTTAGGTCTGAAATTATAAAACAGATTTCTAGTTATAACACCTACAGAGTGACCTCAGTCCTTCACTTTATAGACTTTCATTCCCTTTATTGTGTTTTGTGGAAGCTTAAAGAACTGCTTCAAAGAATAGAAGAAAACTGACTACAGATTTTTCCTCTGCTAAGTCTGATGTAGGTGCAGTAACAGGTCTTAAACCATCAGAAATGTTTTTGTTGAGCCAGGGGCAGGGTAGATTTTAGTTCAACAGACTCCAGGCAAAAGGGTGGTGCCACAGTAAAACACTTCAAGAGTAAAACACAATTACTTTGGTTTGGGTTTTTTCTCTCCCCCTAAGTCAATCTGTGTCTAACAAAGCAGCCATTCACATTCCCATTTCAATTTTACTCCCTTGTTTTTCTGTATTTTTACATGCTGAGTTTTATGTCAGCATAGCTCCGCTATGATGCAACAGAACGCATGAAATACAAAGAGAAAAGAAACACTTTTATTAAAATGTTTGTCCACACTTGATTTTTTTAAAACTGATAGATATTTAGATATTAGATCATTTACACAGATCTAGTAAAAGTCTGCCTCAATGGATTTTATGAGAAGAGTTACAAGGAAAACCACCTGTTCCCAACTAGAAGCATTTGTGGTCACTCACACACACGCACACAAAAAAAATCTTTTACCAATACATCAAAAGTAAAAACCAGTTCTTATTCCGATATCCATCATGTTTGAAGAAACTTATCCTCAAAGAATGTGTGGAAGTTTACAGATTTACCATATTCCATGTAAAGCAAAAGCTGTCCTTCTCTAAGCCTACCACACACAAAAATTATACCAAGAAAATTGTGCAATTACTAACAAGACAGAGCAAACAACATGAGATTAGTAAGAAAATCTAAAACTTTTCTAAATAATCAGTACCATAGAAGAAACTATCAAAATCTCCATAGTATTTCTTTTAAAACACGTTTCATGGTTGCCATTTACATAAAATAATTCAGTGTCAGTAAAGAACATTGCAGACAATGGATACCTGACACCTTTCACATAAATATCTTCCTCGAATCACCTGACATCCATCATCTTGGACTGAGATAAACACTGATGAACCCAGGTGCTGCCTCACCTTCCACAAACCAACAAAAAAATTCTGCTTATAATTTGACAGGACAGTTTAAGGCTAACTTTGCCCATGTTTCTGAATTACTAACAGTCACAGGAACTTATGAGTTAAGGAGCAGGTTTGTTAAGTCTGCATCTTTTGAGAAAATCCTACCTTGAGACCAGAAATGGAATTGTTAAGTACATCAGCAATTTACCCCAAAATCACTTTATGTCAGAAAATAAGGTTGTATCAAACAAGTCAGGCCTCTCTAGAAGTGACGGAATGGGATTTTTTCATAGTCTTGCTTCCAGTCTTTACCAAGGAACATCTGTAAGCTATCTGGGATTCCTTCCCATAAGTGAGCAAACAGGATGGAACAGCTCAGTGTCAGGAAGTTTCATTAGCAGTTTTCAAGTATTAACATCAAACATTAGATCAACACAGAGTAACAACTTCAATTCAACATCAGGGCATAGGTGTAGTACTTCCTAGTGGACTTTTGTATACACAAGTATTCCTTCCCTTCCATATTCTGAATATATTTTCAATTGAGAGTTAAACAAGGACATAGATTTCATAATGACTCCCAACGCAGTAACCCCTAATAACAAAAATCATGTATCTGTGTATGGGAAAATATTTTGAGTTTGAATTTGACCTGCAATTTATGTTTCACACATGACTTCTCTGGAAATTGCCATAACAAAGTGCTAATTGTAACTGCTGACAAAGCTCCCCATGTTTCCTGCTGTGGCTCTTATCACCCCAATTTCTCCTTTAGCAAGGCCACCAGCTAAGTCTGGAAGGTGCAGTGGGAAGGTCCTTGGTCTCTTTAGTAGTAACTCCTTAGAGTCAGAGTTAGGCATATAACTTCCAGAGAAAAAAGCTTGCTCTATATCCATAAGGAATTAGAAGCCAGACACAACCACTCTGCTTAAGACTGTAATGCCTTAATCCTTCCCAATTATACCATTTTGGTTTTAAAAAAAAGTAAAATTTTGCTCTCAAAGAGACAAATAACAATATCTTTAGGTGATATAAAGCTAGCACATAATCAGAAACCTTTACAGAGATATATACATACACACAGAGACATACAGATTTATATTTATATTCCATATAAAACCATTTTAAAGTAATATACAAACGTGCAGTGCTTGATGTAGCAGTGTTTATTCTAATTTCAATATTACAAGTGCAGAAGAACTTGGGGATTGGTACTAGGTGATCTTGAAGGTCCCTTCCAACCCAGGCCATTCATGATTCATTCTTAGAAGGAGGTGGTTAGTTTATTCTTTGGGTTTGTTGGCCCTGGTTTATTTGCGTTTGGGGTTTTTTTGGGCTCTCCACCCCACAACTGCCAAACATTGTATTTCTCTGCAGACAACTATGGACATTATGAATGCACAGTCAGCCCAACCAGCCCATGCTTATGTGCAGAGAAGAGTAAAGCAATAAATAAAGTCTACTTAAATTACATGAGGAACTATTATTTTTTAATAGCAACAAGGAAATGGGATAACCTAGAACAGTGAAGAGGGACTATTTGAGTTAGCTACTGCTTGGCTATGGGGGACTGCTCAGAACACAACCAATTCTGATAAGGAAAACAGACAAGAGACCTTAGGAATTACTGATCCTACATACTTGTATGTTCCAGTTGTACTTATTTAACTTCTCAACCTGCATAAATGCTAATATCCCTGAACAAAATAATTCAACATAAGTATATCAGATATCAAAAACTATAAACAAACATTTTTGGCTTAAGTTAATTTTAAAGAAATATTTAAACAGTTTCAGGAAATTAATTAAAGCAGTTTGTTCAAACACATTAGAGAAAGCAATGGTCCTATGCTATTTTTGAGTATTTTCTTGTTCTCCATCTATGACACAAAGGCCTTACAATCCAGATTTAACCTAAGCCTTCCTAATACCTGGGTTCATCTTGTAAAGCCTTGGGATTCCTAGGAGACAGAGTACCAGAAGCAATGTTAAGGTACTGAATAAGGCACATCTGCCTTTGAACCACCTATGTTCTCAGCTCTCCTTTCAATCTTAAGGAAAGGTTATACAGGATGACAGAGGGCAATGGCCTTGAGGAACAGCTCAGTAAGGAGAGGTGCAGAAGCAGAGCTGTTCATCTGTGGGCATGGAGAGCTGTTCTAACTGAAGACGACTGCTTTATTTCCATACCTAGAGTTCTTGGACAGTTAACTAAGATACACAAATACAAGCACAATAATGTTACTGCTGGTGTAACTCAAGTTTACCAACCCCAGCTAACAATATACCTTTTCCCCCTCCTCACCTGCAAGGATATCCTGGGTAACAGCCCTACTTGTTTGTATGCAGCTATGAAACAGTAAGAGTTTTTCCAAAATATGATCACTTTCCCCAGATCTTTCATCAGGTTTTGTTGCACTATTATTACAGCACTGTGCTATTAATACCTATGTGAGATCCAGTGTATTAGTCAAAGATGAAGTGAAATCACTTATCTAATAAGAGGTTCTGCAAATAGTCTCAACTTGGATTTCAGGTTCCAATTCAGAGCCTTCCCTGTCTCTTAAAAGCAAATACCAAGAGATACATGCTCTAACAAATCAGTAACAGCTATTAGCCATGCTCACCTTTCATATGCATTCACATAGCAATATATATTTTTCCTCAGAAATGGAAACTGAACCCCTGTGAAGCTGAATAAATGATGGCTGGGCTAATGGTTCAGTGTGTTCACATGGCTGCTATGGATAAGTGTCCTGATGAAAAAAAAAAGCCAATCAAAGGAAAAACAACAACAACACAATCCAAATTTACTGTGGGTCAGTAACACAACCTCAAGTTATGCAACTTCAGGTCTCAATGCTGAGAAAAGGATAACCTTGTTAATGTTCTCATTATCACTGAGCCAAAGTAAGAAAAAATATTCTTATTGAAAACGTTTGCCTCTTCCTATTACAAACACATCAAAATTAGAAACCAAGAAGAAAAGCATTACCAATCAGCTCTGGAGAAATAAAAAAAAACCTCTGCCAAACAGTGATCTAATGATTTTCTAGCCCTACTTCGAACCTCAAATCCTCAGGACAATAGGCAAAGGTTAACAAAAGAGCACGAAGGCTGCAAACAGGTGCATGTCCCTGTCAGGAAAGACAAAGGTGGGAAAGGAACATGTAGCATCACCACAACTAAAGCTACCTGAAGCATATTTTGAGAAGACACAATAAAGCTGCTCCCTCTCTCCATCCTGCTACCTGCCATCTGCCCATGAGGCCACAAAGCAAAGCTACATCTTTGGCACAGGGTGAAGCTGGTAGCAGCTGCATCACCACAACAGCTCCAGCAGGGAGCAGGGGAAAGAGAAAGAAATGGGGCAACTCTGTGCTCTCTTTGCATGGCAATATTGTACCAAGCAGTGATTCCAAGCTGGAAACCTCGTTATGTAAGCAATATCATTTAGCATCTTAGAGGAAGTCAGTTACAGCTCATTCTCCTCAATCCAAACATACTCCCTGACCATTTTCTTAGAATATGACAATGTCATCTTAGCATGTGGTTTCTGAGCAATAGTCACAAGAAATTCAAGATCAGGTCACTGCACCTCAACCACAGCACCAGTAAAGAATCACAACAACAGAGTGCGCAATACCTGGCTTATTCTCACTAAATGTCCTTCCTACAATAATTGTAATATGTTAAGTAGCATTTCACAATAGCTTAACATAAAAATTTTGCAACAAGCATGCTTAACTGGTGTCTTTTGAGAAATACAAATGGAAACCACAAAACCAAGAGCATGCACTGCTTGATGTAAAAACTGTGAACTGTTGACTTAAAAAACATGTTGCTCAAGAGATATTTTAACATTGCATTATGCCATTAACACTGAAAACCAATGTTTTTCAAATACAAAGCAAATAATCCCTTTCCTGATGAGAGGAAGCCAGGAGGGATTTAGGGATGCAGCAGGATGAAATACTGAACTTCAGCCACCAGTGTGCTCTTGCAGCCCAGAAAGCCAATTGTACCCTGGGCTGTATCCAAAGCAGTGTGGGCAGCAGGATGAGGGATTGGATTCTGCCCCTCTGCTCTGCTCCGGTGAGACCCCACCTGCAGTGCTGCATCCAGCTCTGGGGTCCCAGCACGGGAAGCACATGGACCTGTTGGAGCGAGTCCAGAGGAGGCAACAAAGATGATCAGAGGTCTGGAGCACCTCTCCTGTGAGGAAAGGCTGAGTTGGTCTTGTTCAGCCTGAAGAGAAGAAGGCTCCAAGGAGGACTTTCAGTATGTAATAAGGGCTTATAGGAAAGATGGGGACAGACTCTGTAACAGGACCTGTTGAGATAGGACACAGGGTAATGGTTTTAAACTAAAGAGGTTGTCTAGAGAGCTGGTGGATGATCCATCCCTGGAAATATTCAAGGCCAGGCTGAACAGGATTCCGACCTAGTTTGAGAGGTTCCTGCTCATTGCAGGAGGTCAGATGAGGTAACCTCTAAAGGTCCCTTCCAACTCAGACCATTCTGTGATAGCAAATCCTACAAATTTGCCACATCCTGAAGCTCCAGATTTACCGTACATTGAATTTATATTAGTTCAGGACTAAATTAGAAGCAACTCATGAGCCATAAAGGGAAGGTCAAAACAAAGCCTGTGCAAAAGCACATTTCACCTGTTTTCTATAATGCTTGAGTATATATGTGTTACATCCATGTATACATAAACAGTCAAATTCACAGGTTATAAATACAATTATAGGACCAAAAGAGGCCACATAAATTTCATATGTATAAAAACAAAAGAACCATAGCTTCCACTTCTTGGGCAAAAGTCCATCCATTTCAAAAATCTTTCCATTTTTGGTCTTTGCCTTTGAACAGCTTAAATGTCTTTGCTGGTTCAGTCCAGCACAGTTCATATAACTAAGCTAGCAAATGTGTCTAGTATTGGCTAAACAAGAGACAAGAGAGCTCCTACTAATAGTAAGAAAAACAATATGAAAAGAAGAAATATCTGAAAGAACAAATTCAAGTTCAGATATTACATATTAAAGAGGCAGTATCTAAAGCTAAAAGCAACCTGAAGTTAAAATCCCATTTCCTGCAGCTTTCCTTGCATAAGAAGCAAATTATAATCTGAATTCAGGATTCTAATTAAACATGGCACTCTTTTCTGAAAGGAGGTGAAAGAAAATTCTTCATTGTATTTAGGATACATCCATTGTTACATCGTTTCTATCTCTAAATAACATTTTTCATTCATCTTCATTTTTTGGAGTTGCAGGTATCAATTTGACAGCTCCACAAAGTAAATGTTCCAATTTAATGACTGGTATAAGGAAAAGCATACAAACTAGACATCTATTATGGAAATGGGCTACATTAAAAAGGCACAGGAAGAGACAAAATAAAAACTGGAGGCATATGAAGTATTTAGGAAAAAAAATCCATGCTACCCAATTAGATTGAGGTAATCACAGATTGCTTCGACAGTGAGTTTTGCTATATTTTAGACAATTTTATTTAACACTGTACTTTTGTAAAAAAAGAGCCTCTGCCTCTTCACTACTGAGTTTCCCTTGAGGTTATGCTAATAAAATATAATAGACCCAAGCAAAACAATAGGTTTTTTCCTACTTGGAGTAAACACATATAAAATTTCTTGGTGAGTATTTGTGTTATGTTGGTAGCTGGAGGCACTAACAAGCATCAGTTTCCATTGTGCTTGGAGCCCTAAAACTAATACATGAAAAAGCTGATTATTTATCCTGTTTAAAGTAGTTACCAGACATTATCTCTTAGGAAAGTTTCAAATTCAAACGCATACTTGGAATGAAACAATTCTGTGGTCAACTGTGTCTTAGTGTTGGCCTGTGTTTCTGCCTTTTTTTTCATTGAAAGCTAAAACGAAAATTTTACAAGTAAAGGAAAAAATCTGGATAAAAAGTTAAATTTAAAAGGAACAGTTGTCCATGCTCATGTCCCTCCCAAGAGTGATGCACTAAGGGTCAAGTCAGCAGCTGATGTGTACAATGCCAAATGTGAACTGCGGTACTGCACTGGCAGTATCCCAACTTGCCTTGACTAGATATGCCACAATAAAACCTCAGTATACCATCAATCTTTGCAGATGCATGTTAAACAGACCCAGGAATTACAATGGAACTCAGTGTAAAAAACAAGAGCTTTGTTGAATGCAGACAAAAGAGAAAAATCAACAACACTATTTTTGCTCTTTGTGGGTTAGCATCTAACAACCACGAGAAAAATGCATTCAGAAGTATGAGAGAAACTGCTTTTGACTCTCAAGCTCACCTGAACAAGCAAGCATTCTCTGTTTTAGGACAAACACCCATAAAGTATTAGTAGATAATCTTTTGAATCAAAAACAAATGAAATTATACTTGTCACTAAGGACAAGTTTAGATCATGTTGATTTTTGCATTAGTCCTGCTACAGCAAGTTTCTGCATGTTTTCCTATGCTCCCTCCCTAGGAAAAGTCAGGCCTGCTAGGACAACAGCCAACATGCAGCTAATTAGATAAATAGTCAAACCTACCAACCACCTGCTTCCAGCACTCAAAGCATTAACCTTTTCTGCTCAATTCATCTGTCTGAGATGGTAAAACAAAACATCTGTTAAGATAGGGGGACACATAATATGTGAAACACTGATTCTGTAAAGTTCATGTAACCCATCCAAAAACCAGCTAACAATTCGTATTACTGAATCACCCTTTCATCATTCTACTGCATTTCATATATTCTGGTATACTAGTTAAAAGCTCAAAAGAGCAAGGGGAAAAAGGAAAACAAAACCAATAATACATTCCGTTCTTTTTCACCTCTTATGACTGTACTTTCTGTATGCAGGCAAACCCAAACCAGCCAGAGCTCTGTCCTCATCCTGTGCCACGTTATTTCAATAGGCATCAACTAATACTACATCCTCTCTCAGTAATGCTATTGCTTATTTGAGGCAAATCTAAAATATCTTAGTATGTCCTGCACTTTTTAGTGCTGGAGCAAGTAATTTGGTTACCTCTCAATACAAGAAAGGAACAAGAAACTCCCCAACAGATGGGAGGTGAATGTCACATGGCAGAAGCAGCAAGGATTCCTACTGCACATCCCCAAATTAATTGCAACACAAAGTTCAGTTTCAGTAGTCTACTACTGGGCACAGTCTGCTTGGATAAGTCATAAATATTGTTCCAAGGACAAGAAAATATACACAGCCTACTGTTTGAAGTAATAAAAAAACACACTGCAATGTCTCAGATTGCTGCTGTGTCCAGCAGTTGTCCACTATCTCACCACTGTTTGAATCACAAGCTCCTCAGGAATTGTCACCAGCTCTTTGCTTTGGCAAACTCCATAGGGGCATTTTCCACCTGAAGGCATGCTGACTTACAAACTGTTAATATTCTGATTCCATTCACTTTCCTTAAATTCAGGTACACAGTGGTAGATTTTATTATTTTGCACACCACAATCCAAACTAGACTTTTAAAGTCTTTATTCAGTAGCCTAGTTTTTGAACAGCAAACAGAAAAATCTCCAATCCACTAAGGACAAACTAGAGGTTAAGGTGCTAATCTGAAGTGTGAGTTAAATCAAGGAAGGAACTTGGTCATGAGAAATCATTGTCCCCATTCTGTTAAATGAGCCAAGACATTTCAAATAGATTTCACAATGTTTTTTATGCACATGCCTATAATAGGAAACCAAGCACAGTTTTGCTCAAATGTCTCCAATCCCTCAAAAAGCCTCTTCTTTAAAGCCCTTGATTAAGCAACAAAATAAACTTGAAACTTCTGGCCCAAAATAGTGCCTCCATCTTCCTGACAGTTCCTACTGTATCTGTCCCTGGTCTGGGCAAAGAGGGGGTCACCAGCACTATGATCCCAAGAGAACACCCCATCCCCAAGGCAACCATATGGCAGAACAGCATGAGAAACACTAGGAAAGTCCAATACTTACTCTTGCTAATTTTATTAACTCTGTCTGGAGAGGTTTCCTAAAATTATGCATTTTGACCAAGCCTGAGAGGAGGGGGAAGAACTCTTTGTTTTTTAACTGAAGATAATATCAGCAATGCAGTCTGAAGAGAACTGGGTATCCTTTCCAGTGTTGCTCATTTTCCCAAAACAGGTTTCAGATGGCTATTCATGCCTGCAAGTTCTTGTTCTAAAATGCTGAAAAAAGACCAAGGGACAGGACCCAGGACCCAAGGCAATGGCACAAAGCTGTGTCAGGAGAGGTTAGGATGGATAGTAAACCTTAGAAAAAGGTTCTTCACTGAAAGAGTAGGTGGGCACTGGAACAGGTTCCCCAAGAAAGTGGCCACAGCACTAAGCCTGACAGAGTTCAAAAAACATTTGGACAAAGCTCTCAGGCACATTGTGTGACTCTTGGCATGTCTGTGCAGGGCCAGAACTTGATGATCCTTATGGGTCCATTCCAGCTCTGGATATTCTACCATTCTGTGATATCTGTGTCCCCATTTTGGTTGACAAGGAGAAAGGTGAAAGCATTATGCCATGAACTACCAGGAGAGCTATACTTTTTAAATCAGAAGTCTTCCTTATTTACCCATATCACTGAAGTGTAATGGCTGATTGCATTTGTTTGTGAAGGAAAGTGTATCTTGTATGTTTAGCAATAAACTTTAATGATTTTCAATGTCTGTAAACACTGCCTGTGAAGCAGAGGTGCTCCTGGAGCCTACACAGCTGGAGACCTGCACCTCATCAAAGAGTTAAAATACAGATATACGAAGTCATGAAATAGAGTTGGCCTCTCAGGGCCTGGCCATATTATCTTCTCTAAAATTGCGATCAAATGTACATTTGTCCCTAATGATCTGGCTCAAGACATCTAGAGTATCTAAAAGCTCATTAGCCCACTAAAGCATCTGAGGCTTAATCAACACTGCACTAACATCTCAAAGCATCAATATCATGTAGTACTTAAAGCAGTCCTTAAAGCAGTCCCAAATGCATTCCTATCAGAATAGAAAAGATTTCTAGAATCACGTTTAGAAGTTGATTTTAACAGGTTCTGTTCTTGTACTTTTTTTAAAACCTTTTAAAATATTAAACTGAAGTACACACAAGTTTATAATCCAGGCTTTTGCAAATCTCTGCAAACTGTGGCCATGTAACACATGCAATCACAAGCAGTCCATAATCCTTTTATCTTCTAAATACTATGGAATAGAAAGCACTCAGTTCTATATGGTGTGCTTTCTCTCTGCATTTTATAGCATCACGTCAAACAGTTTTTAACATTCTTTTTTACAGCAGAGATGAAGAAAAAGAACACACCCAAATGCAGCTAAAAAATTTCCACTAACAAACATCATCTAATTCACAGAATTCTTCACCAACAACTATGTCTTCCATCAGCCTAAGACACTAAAAGCATGGATGACAATATTCAGTAAGTGTAAAAAGAAGAAAAAAATACTTACTAGATTGGTAAGGTTTTAAATAAAAACTTCAGTTTAATAACATTTTTGTTCTATAAAAATCCTATAAAATTCTTCTGCAGCATTTGGAAGCCATAGTGTATTTGAAGTCAGCTGTGCTCCTTGGTAAAGCTTGACCAAATATATAACTGTGAAACTGGTATTGCTTAAGCTGATAAATGTTAACTAGTAGAATGAACACTAAAAAAAAATTAAAATCATTGCTTTGTAATACAGTTGGGTGCAGCTGTACCAAAAAAGCTTGTCAAATGCTGAAGTAGAAAACCTTTCCGGAATTTTTTGCCAGGAAAACCCAGAAGCTTAAAAAAAAAAAAAAAAAAAGAGATGAACATAAGAGAAATATTCAATGTTTTCAAATAATTAATTTGTACACATTACATCAAAGATTAGAGAACTTCCTTAAAAATATTTCTTTACAAAACAGAATGAGCTCCAAAACTCATTTTTAAATTAATTTTGGTTAATGGTGTGTGATTGCTGAGATCTTAATAGAACTCATATCTGTAAACATGTAAATGTTGTGCCTGAATCTATTCCAATCAAGATTTTGATGAAGCAACTTCAGCAATCACCTAAGCTGCTCAGGTTGTTCTTAAAAAAGAATTGTGATTTTAAATTCTAGCTAACTGATTTACAGCCTCCACTCAAAACCAAGTAACTCCTATTGGCTGGGGAAGGAGTTCCTCTCACTGCGCATATGTCATAAATCTTGAATACAAGCACTTCCTCAATCTGTAAGTGCGTGCGCCTTTCATCCTGGCAAAAGGCAAGGTTCTCACCAACATTATCTAGACAGTTTAGAGAGTCTGAGCAAAGAGTATTATTGGCAACAGTCTTACGGGAAAAAGAAATCCAGTGTTAAACTTCCTCCCACCCAATGAGGTTTGTTTTACAGGCATTTTTCTTCAGAGAATTCAGGCCTTCCTCAGATTTCTTCAATCCAAATGGAAAACAGCAGTACACCTGCCTACAATTCTCAGTACTGCCCTGTTAACCTTAAGTACTCCGACACAAACACCCAAAGCCACAGCAACACACTATTTCTGTAAAATGGTGCAAGCAGCCAGGCTATGACGCTCAGCTCAGAAATTTACACCTGGTGGAAATGATCTTCTTATGCTAACAGGATGTATAAAATAAAGAGCTTTGAAATACTTATGTTTCCTCTCCTGGAAGTACACCACAGCTTAGATTTTATTGCATGAATGGTGTAAACAACTCTAAATCACAGTCTACTTCTACACTGGAAATGTATTACAAACAGCAAAAGGATTAATGCTGTGTTAAAGACAGTGATAACCCTGCAGAGTGTGCAATTTTTCATTTGCTCAACTTGCAAAATGCATCATATAAATTACATTCATAAATGTTGGGGGGAAAAAAAATCTTCTTCCAGGGTTATTTTCATTTGCAAAGATTTCAAGCAGGAGAAAATTCTGAACAAGCTTTTATATTTCTTAAATAACCTCCTTCTGCACTTAACATCAACGCAATTGTATCTGGTGAACAGAAATCCTGTAGCATCCAAAGGCAGTCATTCCTTTTACTCTTCAATTTAATCCACTGAGAGCTTTAAACAACCTGCATGGTCTACAGTCACAGTCCTCTTAAACCAACATTTCCACAGATTCTACGGTTTTTGATGCTCCTTCTAGCATGAAAGTGAGATCCCACACACAGTGTTTATCCATGAACTGGTGGAAACTGAAGCAAGGACAGAAGTGGAAGCCACACGGTGCTACTTCAGTGCTAAAAGCCCTCACATCCCTGTCACAGCTCCTAGATATCAGAAAGAAAAGGGCTGAACACACACTGGAGGGTGCCTTAAAGTGAATGCAGCAACAAATACATCAGAGAATGTGTGTTAATGCTACATGTTAATTATACATAGTAACAAAGATGAATATTTGTAGTGGTCAGACTTGTTCTATACCATGAGACAAGCCATGAACACCTCAACAGCATAACCACCTTTTTCCTCCCAGACAACATCATTCCAGCTGTTTTGATAAGAGAGACACCAAATTGCTATTCATAATACTTCAACCAGCAGGAGAACTCCCTAAGGAAAAGCCAAAGTCCCCGAACATATGAGTAACTTATACCAGCTTATATTCAGGAAAGGATTAAGCAAGGGAAAAGACTGCTAGCTAGAAACACTCAAGAGTCTCTGAATCTTCAGAGGTCGTCAGGAAAACTGGGTTATATCAGAGATTAACAGTCAAGAAAACAGTACCAGGGCACTCACAAATTAATGGAGCATGAAACTGAAGAGCAAAATAACTTTGTTTTAAAGGAAGCAAGCTCCTCCAGCACACACACTTGGGCTTAATTCTCTTCATCAAACAGTCTTACCAGATTTACTGCGATTTAAACAAGTTAAGGTTAGTAACTTACTTCTTGAGTGCTTATTCTTGCTATTACTAACAGCTAAGTTTTAAGAAAGTTACTTTTGACTAAAATAAATGATAGCAGAAAATGTTACCTGATAATCTTGTGCAAATGAGGAAAAAAAAAAAACACCAAAAACACAAACCACACCACAAACAATAAGCAGAGGCACATAAATGAACTACCAAAAAACTACCCAATATTCCCCAAAACAAATAAATAGTGATATCCGACATGTCTCTGGAAGAACTTTAATGACATTTTACTTATTTTTTATTATTTTTACTGTTTATAAAACATACATACATATTCAGTTAACTCATCCAAGTTGGTCACACTGACAGATGATCAGGTACAAAACAAAAACATCAAACTGAAACATTAGCAGCCAAAAAAAGATGGGACTGACTTTTAAATACAGAGATCACTTTTTAAGTACTATTTCATTTTAAATTCTAAGGCAAAATAAAGTCAACTTCAAAAAATGGAACTTTCCAAAAGCTGCTAATTTCCTGGAATGCCCAGCATCTGCTCTACTAAAGCACAAGAGACAGATCAATCACTAATCAAAACACAAGCCTTAATTATTATTTTAAACTCCACCCACATAATTATAGTGGAAATTCTTTACTGCTATTGCCTAACTCTACTTTAATCTTATTTTAATATTAACCAACTGAGAATAAAATCTGCCCAGGAAACTCTCTCAATTCTCATCCATATGGTAATGTCTTTAAACAACTCTTTGCCCTTCACACCATTACTCTGGTTTAACAAGTTCAAATGTATTGATACTGAAGAACAGGAAACTATTCCTAAGAGCTGTAAGAAAAAAAAAATCTGTATCAGCTGTATATACATCTGC
Organism: Sterrhoptilus dennistouni; assembly: GCA_013397095.1. NCBI lineage: Eukaryota > Metazoa > Chordata > Aves > Passeriformes > Zosteropidae > Sterrhoptilus > Sterrhoptilus dennistouni. The sequence goes on along the minus strand of VWZU01016623.1, from coordinate 114,134 downwards.
AAAAGTTCAGAGTGTCTGGGAGTGGTTTTGTTCCTTTCTTAGAAGAAAATCAGACCAAAAAAGGTTGAACCTACAAGACTTGCTGAGTTCTGGCACATCCTTTGGCCCATGGTCTCAGTGAGGGATCAGCTTTTCACTGTCATTCTTTAACCAGCAGTGTGAACACACTACCACTGATTTGAATCCATGCATTTTAAAGCAATATATACAAGCAATGTAGGAACTGTTGCAGAGAATAAAGAAATACTCTTCTCACAGAACATGAGGAATACTATGCAACACTTTCAGACTGATTTGGTTTTTTTTAGGAAGAATTTTGCAGAGCTGAGTATTAATTTTTCCACTCCATGCATGTTTGCATTGATAACACAAACACGTTACCTGTTTATTTTGTTACTCAATTGAGAAAAAAAAATATCTCCACAGTACCAATGAGAAGCTGTGACAGGATATAATGGCAGTTCATTTTGTATCATCCAAACTTCATGCATTGGGGTTTTGCTGCAACAAATGAAGAACTATCTGGGAGAAGTTGTGCTCTTTAGAGAGAATGTGTTTCCCTGTGTTTAATGCACCTTACAAAGAATCAGAAACAAATACAGAAGTTGTTGCTCTCCATGGCTGGGAACTGCCAGGATCTGCAATTAGGGAATGAATGATGCATGCTACAGGAAAAGAACAAGTATATGGAGATGTAAAGATAAAAAAGAATAAATAAGAAATTAAAGAATATACAAGTAACATCACGTTTGTGAACAGAGCAGCAACAGAAACATGTTCTTCAAAGAAATATTTTTGGTCATTTGCTTTCAGTTAGGCCCTCTTTCTTAACCAACTCTATTCTCCTGGCTAGGACACACACCATACCACATCATTTCTGGCACAGGATTAGTAAAATAGAAGGATGGCCACAACTGAACTGGAAACTATCTTGTCATCAGTTCTGTTGGCCAACACATACTAACTGCTGGAAGTATTCTGGGAATAGTTGGGTTTTTTTTTTT
>VWZU01016623.1:71912-113084 GCA_013397095.1 Sterrhoptilus dennistouni | reverse complement strand
TTTTTTTTTTTTGTGTGTGTGGCAACAGAGAAAAAAAGGCATAAGCCATGTCATTTGGGTCACCAAGTGCAACACCAGCAGCCAGGAAGTGAAGCACTCTCAGGGTGGAGGAAATTTTAGCTGTGCCATCTACAGCAGGCAAGTGGCTTCTGCTCCAGGTTACAGCCCTGAGAGTCTGTTAGTAACTCCAGCATTGCAAGCAGGTAGCTTCTCTCTCTTCTTTTGCTTCCCAAGATCTATGTGTTCTAACCAAAATGGATTTGAACACCCAGTCCCCCCCAGTGCACCACACTAAACAAATGACTGCACAAATATCCAAATTTGTTTACTAAAGAAAAAATCTACAAGACACGTACCACAAGTATTTCTTTATACTGTACAGGTTTTCTAGTTACTGTCATCACAAGTCTGCTTCTGCAGAAATTGGAGGCAAAAGTCACTACCATGTCATTTTGTTTGACACCGATGGAATGGTACTGAGCAATAAAACACATTCTTCATGAGACTTCCAGTACAAGCTAATCAGATAATATTTCAAGAAAATGTATAGTGTAGTGAAATAGCTGGTTTTAAGTTTATATCAGATAGCTTTTCCAAAGAATCACAGAATTGGTAGGGTTGTAAGGGACTTCTGAACATCATCTTGTCCAGCCCCTCTGCCAAAGCACCCAGAGCTGGTGACACAGGTCCACATCCAGCTGGGTTTGGAATGTCTCCAGACAGGGAGACTCCATGACCCCATGGGCAGCCTGCTCCAGTGCTCTGACATCCTCAACATAAAGAAGTTCTTTCTCATATTAAGGTACTTCTTGTCATTTAATTTATGGCCATTGCAGCACACCACTGAAAAGAAGGTCCCAGTTAGGTCATATTTAAGTAAATGAAAAACATAACAACCTAACAATTCACATATTAAAAAAACAAACAAACAAACCCAAAAACACAGTCAGCTCTTCAGAAGACCATTACAACACTGTCTTCAAAAATGATATAAAAGTCCCTATCTAAATAGGTCAGCAGCTCCCCTAAGTGTAGTGATAATCACTTGCAAGTTCTTATTATGTAAAAAAATCCACTCTACCTTACAAATCCATTGTAGAGAACTTACCATTGTTACACTCAACTCAGCACATTTATTGCTTTCAAACACAAAATTACTTCTAGATTGAAAACACAAAGCTTTAAGACAAACAATATTCATTGATAGTTAAGTATCTTTGTAAGGAGACAACTTACTTGATTGAGTTTCTGAAGTGGTCCTCAGCAGGATTTTTTACTGTGCAACTGTTTAGCAACCATAAATCTGCTTCAGCAGAGTTGTCTACAAAACAGAAAGAAACAACCTGTGTTAAGAATTATTTAACCTGTCAACTCCTAACTTATATCATATTAAAAAAATACCAAACTGAGCCATTAATAATAAGTTGGCTATTTGCAACATTACTTTATACTCAAATACATTCTTGGAAGGGATTTTTTGTTGTTCTTTGTTTTGTGTTTTAGAAAAAAAAAGAGGCACATGAGCATTTCCATTGTAATTTCTTTTTAATATTTTTGCCAATAGGGAACGAATCATTATCTCATTTACCAGCTGAGGTGCCATTAGGTTGCACATCATGGAAAACAAAGCTAAAAAGAATGGTCACAGCTCCAAGAAATGCATACTCCCAGAAAGGTCTTACCTAGAAAAAGGCAAAATTAAGTGTTCAACAAAAGCAGGTTTCACTAAGGAAACAAAATCCCTGTTTCAGCTCCACTGTTAATTAATACTACAAAAAATAAAAATCACAATTTATAAAATGTGAACCTCTACTAAAGAGAAAAGTCAGTGTAGCTGGTTTGGAAAGAAACATACATATTTCTAGTTTTGATTATATCTTGGTTATGGTGTAATTATAGCTCAGCCATTTTCAGACAAAAGATATTATGCAACCAATATCTGCCTCCATTCAGATAAGGATACTATTTTTTTCAGGATCCAAACCTTTCTGTATGTTCAGAGCCTATTGATAACTAAATTCATTAACAGAACTGAATCCCAGAATTATCTTCAGAAGCACATATATAAATTCTAATCCTGTAAAACATGGCCTAGTACAGAATTACTAGCATAGTCATTATCCTTGAAGTTAGAGCTTCTTTTTTTCAAACTGAAGAATAAAGATAATCCATCTCAAATAGTTTAGTGCTTTAGCATTCATCAGAATAGCTTGTATCAGTTTGGATAAGAAAATTCATGTCACTCGCTACTATTCAGTACATTGAGCATTGAAGTATTGACTGAGGTATGTTTAAATAACATAGGCCAGTGAGCAATAAGTACAGGTAAAACATAATTTTTAGGATGCTGTACTCGAATTGACATCCTGCTAAAGCAGGAGAAAGCCTGCTAAGACTTAGGCATATTTATATATGCACTCATCATGAATGTATCCATACAGGCATGAATATCCTTTTTCCTCCATGCACATACACTTAGGATGAAATGCTAAAATTGAAAAAGCTTTCTGTCTCATTGGAATTTTCTTCAAAGAAATCATCATTTACAATTAACTATCAGTCACTTCACCTATGAAGCAGGTAAATTGAAAATAAAACATAACATGCATCTAATGCTAAATAAGAGAGAACTTTCAGGGGGGTTCTAATCATTGTTGACCAAGACTACACTATTAATTTGGCTAAAACACAATTTCCTTTCACAATAGGGAAAGGTCACAAAGCAGTCATCAAAACAACATTCAGATCTTTAGCTACTTTAAACAAATATTTGACCCTGTCAGGTTGGGAAAGAGCACTCAATTTTTTAGCCTACATAGAAGTCAAAATAAAAATGGAACAAGACAAAGAACCCCTCTTCCCACCCAGGTTGCACGAAAACTATTTTTTGAGACTAATTAACAGACTCATTTACTACTAGAAAGATAATCAGAAGTAAAAAAATTGATTAGGAATTATGTACAGAAAAGCAAAAAACCAGATTTTCCATGTCAGAAAAAGAGTGATCCCTTGGCCTAGTCATATGTACCAAGTATGAAAACAAACACATTTTAAAAGGAGTTTTCCAGTCATACTGCCAAAACCTTGTATTTCTTATTCTTTTCAGCAGCATAAAATGTTTATAAATCCAGCCCCACACCCATAACACACCCACCTGAGAATAAGGGGTGGGACACACACAAACACACAAAATAGCAAGAGGCCAACATTCAAGTGAGACATTACACTCAACAGACAAAAGTTGCAGTAGCACTCATTCACCACTGTAAAGCACAACCATTTTCAAGAGATGTCTTTATTCAGAGGAGAGATGCCCTGAGACAGAGAACACCAGTTCTGGGCTTGGCTTCAGTTCCTTCTTGTACCTGGTCTCCAGCTGTGCAGAAAGCGACAACACTGTGGCAATGCTTCTCCCCTAAAGCCAAAATCAAACCCCTCTCTTCAAAACAGCCTTGGAAAAAGTAACACATTTAAGTTTAGAGAATGCTTACATACTAAGCCAACAGGATGCATCTCATACTGAAGTTTGGTTTCCAGGCTATGAATATATTGACTCCTTGACTGAGGGACAACTGCAACAGTTTATATATTTTGCACATATAGAAAAGTCTCCCAAATACATGTAAATTCATTCCTTAACAGGTTTCAGCCTCTGCAGAACAGAAGACAACAATCAAAGGCTTTTACAGAAATCTCCTGAGCAGTTTTGGAAAAGGACTCATTCATGTACACATCTAAAAACAATTTAAGGAAAACAAAAACGTAGCTGAGTTTGTCCTCCTCTTACAGCAACAGCATTGTTTAATCATATTTAGTTGTTCTATTTCTGCATTTATTTTTAATTTTTCCTAATTCATTCTCATGATCTGTCATACGAAAATAGGTACATACAAGTTTTGATTATGCATATATATAAACATACAGACACACACGTATGAGTTACATTCATTTATTTAGTAAGACTCCATGCTGTAACTCTTCAAAATGATAGCTGAATTTTCTTAGTACTTTGCTGCCCTATTCATACCTAAAATAATTCATGCACTGGTGTAAACTCACCACAGTCTACTGCATTTTCTCAAGAAAATTTCAGTTAAAAAGAAAAAAGATTGCCAACAGGGCCTTTTTGTATCAGGTTGCAGGAAGATCTGAATATTTGCAACATTGTGGGAATAATTTGTCAGTGGTCACATTTTGCTTTGCAAGCCCTTGATGGATGTGTGGAAACAAACATGGACCAAAACAGCAGACTGGGCTTGGCATGTATAAAAAACATCTTCTGGCTTCATAATTTCTAAATATTAAGCAACACCGGGGTAACAATTCTTTATTCAGGGCACAGAGACTGGAGCAACTGGCTATGTATATATATATGTGTATATATATGTGTCTGTGTATATATATACATACACACACCTGTAAGTGTTCTGATGTGAGTAGATGAGACTGTTCATGCTGTCCCCAAATAAAGAGTGAAACAGCTCTGACAAACAAGTTCAGGCTTCTAAATCCATGCCTAGAGGGGCAGGGGCAGACAGCCCTGAGGATTCCCTGTTTATACTCCAGGCAGACAGATGATGCATTTAGGTCTGGGTGGGAAGTACCACACAAACGTGGTGCCGCACCCACTGAGGCAGCTGTGCACCCTTCCCTGGAAGTCTCCACCTGCCACCTTGTACAACTCCCTAATTAAGGTTTTTGAGAAACTTCCAACATTTCAGTGAAGAACAAACAGAGGTCTGTGTCTGGGAGCCCACACAGATCAAGAGTGAACTGGACGATCTCAACTTTACAGAAGGTTTTCCAGCAAGTCATAGAGACTGACAGGCAAAACTGAAGCAAAAACCCTATAGATGTACAGTGAACATCAATTATGGTAGTGAAAATTATATAGGTGCATACATCCTGCAACAAGCTTCTCTAAGGGGATCTTCTTCAACTTATTTTTGCCATATATTCAGCCTAATGATACTTTTTAATTATGATATTTTGCTGCTGACTTTTTTATGAGCTACTTAAAAAGTTTCCTCTATGATAAGACATTTTTAGGAAAAAAAAAAGGATATGTCAAATCAACTTTGTATTAAATGCTCAAAAATACAAATCAAAACCATGGTCTTTCTGCATTGTGACATCTTTTCCATTAAAAAAAGGCTACACTGGAAATAAACCACAAAGTCTATCATACTCTCTAAAAAACAACATAGAGTACAAAGGAACCTAAAGGTCATGGAAACTTCTGAACACTTAAGTTAATTGGGAAACTCTGGAAAACATGAATTAGCTGCATTATGCAATACTAAGATGATAAAATGGCAAGAGTCTGAAACATTAGTATACCTACAGAGGAAAATAATATTTACAATTCTTTTTTAACTAGCAGTGTCAGGTTTGTTATCATTACAGAAATCATAAATCAGCAGAATTTCTTAAGAAGACTGTAGTAATACTATCAGCTGAAAATAAACAACTGACTTGGGGGTTTGCCTGGTCTCTTAGCTTTAAGTCTTTTTTCTTTCAATTCTTTTTCCAAAACTTTGTTTTCTTCCAAGCCATCCCAAACTACATCTCCTTGAATATCAAAAGACTCACAAGGCAAAAAATTAGAAGAAACACAGCTACTGAAGCCCTAAAAGAACAGCCTTTCTTTACTTCAGCACATCACTCCTCTCTCTGCACTGAAACCACTACCAGATTTGCTCAGCACAGTTTGCTCAAAAAACATGACTCATAACTAGCATGACATACTTTTAAATACTGTACATCAGTCTGAGAAATTCAATCTAAAAGCAGAGTTTTCTCTGTAATTATTGAAGGCTCTTCCAGGGCCTTTTCCTCCAGCTGTCCTCATCCTGTTCCTAATCATTCTGCAAGTCTCCCTTCTCACCTTTTCTGATTTTATTACTTCTAACTCTCTTACACAACAAATATACCTCCAGTTTCTCTGTTTCCAGGTGCTGTATTCTAGCCTCTGTTCCCATTTATGGACCTCCCCATTAAACACTTTGTCCTGTGCATTCTTCCAAAACACCTCTGCTCCCTCGATACCCTGGTTGCCAGATCCACTAACATCCAAGGTATCTGGAATGTGTGCCCACAACTGTACTCCATGGGAACCATCTGCCCCCAAAAGACACAAATATCTAAGCATGAGGACACCTCACAGCCAGTTACAGAAGCCATGGAGCAACCTGACTGGAATAAAGTTGCCAAATTAATTCTTCTCTTTCGACATCCCTGTGTCACAGAAAGCCACTGTCACTCAAATTAGGTCACTGGAATTAGGTGCTGGTTAATTGAACGATTTCTTGGACCACAGCGCACTGAGAGACCTCAACAAGTATTGGGAAAGAATCTCCTCATAAATACTAGTGCAGAAAAGCTGTGAATCATCAGCGCAGGAGGAAGGTACATCTTCCTCTGGGGACATGGAGTTTGGCTATTTGTTTGCAGACAACAGGCTTTGCTTGGCAGAAGAAAAAAGCTCAATGAGGTTAAGAATAATGAGAAAAAGTTTGGGGTTTTAGTTGTGTGCCCTTCCTTGGCACACAAAATACTTAGCTACCATTTGCTAGTTCTCAATATTGCATCAGATATAGTGTAACTATCAACTTTCATGTAACTTGTCCTACAGAAAAGATTCTAAGCTAACAAGCTCTTCCCTCCTGTCTGCACCCCCAACAGCAACTACAAATCAAAACCACAAGTTATCATGAGTTTCCAGATGGTACTTGTTTGAAATCTCAGGGACACATTATCAGTTCCCACCTCTGAAGACGTACCATGCATTTGCCAATGATACAAAACACTCAAAGGCATGCTGAAAATACCAACTTTGCAGATTGCAAATGTCTTTCAAAACAATCCCACTCATGTCTTATCAACAGTATCAGGATGTAAAACATAAAAGGATCAGCTTGATTGCAACATGACTTCTGTTTTCTCATTAATTTTCTGAGATACTCTGGACATAACAAATTACTTCATTCTCAATTAATGAAAATACAACTATTTGTTTCACCCTGCCAATATGTTATCTAAAGTTCCAAAAGGAAAGCCAGGATGCTTATCAAATCAGGTAATGTAGACAAACCTCCATGAAAAAAATAATTCTCCCATCATGCCTCTTGCCCTGATTTAAACTACAAATGTGCAAATTTGCTATTTTTATTCTTCATTAACATTTTTGTTATTGAGCTAATAGTGCAAGTAAGCTTTCTTGAGTTTCTGGTTTTTAAGAAATTGAGTATTTTTAGCAAATTTTCTTGAGCAGACAGACATCTCAACAGCAGCTACTGCTGGACTATAAACAGATTTTATAAAGCCTTCTAGGTCAGGATGCTGTGTCGGCTATCAAAGGGTATTTCTCACTATCCAGGACCAAAACAGAGGTGCACAGGGACTTTTCCACTGAACACATCAAGTAAGTAGGAACTGAGCACACTTAAAGACACAAGATCTAGCCAGTTAAAATTCAGTAATGCACTACTGGAGTCAAAATATGACATGTTAAATCATTGCCTCTCCTCATTTCAGTGTAACAGACAAATAATTCAATTTTATGAACTCATGCCTACTTTCAGAACTGAAAGTTTTCTAAAAAAATACCTGTTTATTTCCAGTCACCTTTGAAAACCCATTCCCAAAAAAGAAGCACTCTTTTCAGCTGTTTAGGGGATATTGTGCAGTTACAAACTACTAAGCTGTCAGATGATGTCCCTTCAATCTGTTCATGACCTGGAACTTTCCTTACACTCCTTCCCAGGAACAAACTCCTTCAAAACATATTTAGTTTGCTGAAGTTTACCAGCAGAACAGCTTATGGCTTCTGCCACCATCATTAAAATTAAATAAAGGGTGACTTTGAGATCATTGAGAACATGAAACTGGAACTTAAAAATTATAATAGGCAAACACCTGAACCAATATGAATATATTTTAAAATAATGCAGACAAAAGAATCTGTATTACAAAGCACGCCCATCAACAGAATACTTCAGGCCTGGCATGGGGGTACTCAACACCAGACAACACAGAAGAAAAAGTACATGAAAGAATAAATTTAGCTTCAAAATATCAATGATGGTAAACTTTACTTACCACTTCTACTCTGCAACCATCAGTAGCACTTACTCTTATTTATACTGGGATTTTGAAGTGAGTAATCCATTCCCTAAATACTTTTCATCTCTGCTCTAGACACAGCACAGTCTACAGTCTGGGTTCTGAGATGATCCTTGGAGTAAGCCACCTTTTTCTCCCATTTCTACACACACACTTGTATCAGACCAGCAGGATACCCCAGCTACAATGCTTACTGCAGCCCAGGGCCTGCACTGCAGCACCCAGACACGCAGAGATGGGTAGGAAGGCTTCACCCATCCACCCTTAGCAACACATAAGCTCCACAAAGTAAAGAACAGGAGAGTTAAGCATACTTTAAAGGTTTATCTTTTAACAGTGTAAAAAAATTCAATTAGGTTGTAACTTGTATTTTCACTCCTGCAACGTCCAGATGGTTTTTCTGCTTCTGCACCCAGCACAGACAACAGGAATTGACAAATTACTTTGGTATTTTGTTCATTTTACTCTAATTCACTAGACTTCCCATGCATTAAGGCACCTGAGGGTAACTTGAAGTTGCAAAATTATTTATGTTTAAAAAGGCTAAACGTAAAAATGTTTATTTTGAAAAGCAGCAGGTTTCCTTTTGGAATTTTAATACTCTAAAACTGCAGTTTGCACCTCTAAGACATTTCAATAATTCCCCCATATGAATGAGCCCATAGGCATTAAACAATTCATTCCAATCAAGAAAGGGACTGATCATTTCCACATCTTACCTGCTTGCTATCTTTGTTGATCACAGAAAAAATATATATACTTCAGTTCAACTCTGGGTACAGTTTTCTGTGCCATAATCTGGTGCATTTCAGTCTACATTCCTGGGAAATGTTCCACTTGTCTAACAGCTCCCAGACAGACATTTTAACAGAAAGGTACCCCTCTTAGAACTATACAACCATGGCCATATTCTAAAGGAAGCTTATTCCAACATGACGTGACCTTAATGGGCTACTCTTTTCTCATGACTCTTTTTTGATATAAAATAGTCAAAGCTGACTCTGCACATGGTATTATATACCAAAGGTGGAAAATTTAGGCTGAATTTTTAGCTCATTCCTTCAAAATAAAGACTTCATTACTTTGAGAAAAGTGGATCATGCAACTATTTCTTGAACAAAACAAGACCTTAAAACAAGAGAGGATAAATCTCACTGCTAGCTAAGAGGTGTGCTGGCAGAAAGCCTAAGCACTGCCAATGGCTGTTCAGCACAGAAACACCTCACGTTAAGGTACCCAAATCAGCCTGGGCAGCAGCAGATGCAGGTGCCATAGCATGGTGCTCTAAGGTGGGCATTTCACCCTGCTCTTGAGCACAGGCAAAATCTCAAGGCATTCCAAGAGTCGACTGCTTCTTTCACTTCACTGAAGATTTAATGATCAGTGCAAATAATTTCAATATGCAAAGTAGTGATGAGTGATTTATCAGTCTCTTGGGAAAAGTCCCATTACATTAGGAACAAGGTCAAGTAGCCTGTTTCAGCCAGGCTATGCTACAACAACACACAAGCAACTCCAACTCATTCTGATGATTAATGCGGGTAGAATTTGTTTTGTTGACAGAAATTGGAAAAATCCCAGAAACTCCTCCTCCTCTGACTCTTAAGCCTGCTTGATATTCCAGAAATAGCACACACAGTACAACTCAGTGCTTTTCTGTCCCTACATACAGTTTCATACGCAAAACACGAGTTATTCAAATGAGCAAATACAGACTGATTGCTCCTGTCTTAGTCACTCAAAATCCAAAGCCAACCAAGAACAAAACATCTTGCGCAACGCCGTGCAACTGAAGCTTCAAAGGATGCTGTAAATATTAACTGATTTACCTTCAACAGCCACATATTAAATATGCACCCTTTCCTACACCAATTCATTTTCATCTTATAAATGTAGACAAGTAGTTTCAGAGTTTCCATAACTTGATTGAGCCACACAGGATGTTTATGTAAACAAGCCAAGATCCTAGCCAAGTTGTCCCTGCCTTCAGGCCTGTCCCTGAAAACAAAGCCACTGCCTAGATTCATATGCACAAACTATTTCAGTCTACATCCTTTAGACAGATGATATCCAATAAATTTTTGACAAGTTTAAAGGCAATCACAAAACCCAACCTTTCAGTAATTTGGGTTGCATATGAACAGAAAACACTGAACAGCAGATCAAATTGACTCCTTTCTATGGAACAAGGTTAAAAAAAAATTTAAAATCCCTCTCTCCCCCTCAAAAAAACTAACACAAGCAGATTACAACAGCTCCAACTCCCCATGTGTGCTCAAGCGTAGCTCTTGCAGATGTGTTACCAACTGTCTGAGAGCATTTATAAGTCTGACTGTGGCCTTAGAAGGATGACAGCTGATGGGTGAGCTCCAAAAGAATCTCCAGATTTCACAGGGCTCACTGAAAAACAGCTGTTTGATACAACACTTCAGAAATCTCCACTTGCTTTATCTGTAGTCTCAGAATTAGACTTACCTGGTAAAAATTATTAAAGAGGATTCAGTTGTTTTGCAGATTGCAGTTTCTAAAAAATGGCTGAAATTTAAATGAAACTGCTGATGTTGAGACTGGCAAGACACAAACTGCAAGTCAGAAATGTCATCTAAATTACTGTTTTGAAAATTTCACATACTGTGATGTTTAAGGTACAAAAAAACCCCACTGCAGTCAAGCATAGGCAGGTATTTCATACGATGATAGCAAAGACATGGGTAAATGAAAAATGAAAAATCTATGTTTTCCACTATGCATCATATGATTCCATATGAATTTGCTGTAACCAGCAATAATTAGTTCAGCATCAAGAAGGATTGACTGGAACCTGTTCCAAGAATATAATTTTAATCTCACTTATGTAAATGCTTCTATGTACAGAGCTAATGGAATGCTCCCCATCATGCCTATGGGATAGAAAAAAGAAAATATAAACTGGGGGTTATTCAGTCCCATCATACACCAAAGTACAACCTGTTGGGCTAAAGAACAGAAAAGACAAACCAAGGGCCTTTATAAAATGCACTCACTCACTTGAATTACCTACCCAAAGGAGCCTCTTGCACTTCTAGTCCCTGTAAGCCACAAGTAAATCAACAACACAATTCCCAAGCAAATGGAAAAAACAAAATCTTTGCTTCATTTCCAGTGTAACTTAAAATGGATCTTAGGTAATTAACAATATTCATTTATGGTTTCATTTAGGGCATAAAGAGAGCAGCTTTACTCCATAGATTTTATACTTTTTCAGTACATCTAATTCTGTACAAGTTGGCACTGAACTTCCACACTTCCACAACTTTCTAATCGCCATTCATTTTCACAACAGGCAGGATTAGAACTTTGCTATACTCTGCAAAATAAACTTAAATTTTATTCCTGTATCTGTTTCACAATCTTTTTCTCTAAATTCTGTCTGCATTAAGTTGTACCTAGAAGCCATTTATTGATTTCAAATGCCTTGCTTCCACTTATTTCCCGTGATACCTAATGCCACAGGGAATATGGATTTAGGTTTTATCTATCACTTTTAAAAGAGTTAAAATTATAAGCTATTTGAGCCAGATATGTCTAAACACTTATTAAATTGTAGCTTCCGGCTACTTATTGACTTTTTCAGAACTACCTTCACACCTCATCTATTTTCTACTTTATCAGTTTTCTGAAAAGCGGGAGATATGAGCTTAAGGTACCATACCCAGCAGCCAGATAAGCCTCTGCTGTGGCTAATTCCCAACCATCATCCCCAGTTCAGACTATCAGCAAAATTTAGTGCTTGTGAAAGCTCCAGACTAAGCACAGCAGAAATTAAAGCTCACTCTTTACACACACAACCAGTAAATGCGGCACAGCAATCAGCAGTGCAAGCTTCTTCACAAAATCCCACCACCAAGTTTGGAATAAGCTTCATCTGGAAACATTTAGGTCAAAGCAGCAGATCTACTTCTATGTCCATTGAACCAGAATAGTAAGGAAGTTTGTTCATGGCAGAGGAGTAAATATGCACTGGGAAAGAAAAGCAAAGATGGCATAGGCAGGTGTGTAAATGTGTATACCAGCCCCTACTGCTCTTTCTCCATGCCCTGGCTCATGCAGAGCAGACACACCAGCCCACGCAGCTACAGAGCCATGCCTTAAAGAGGCTCAGTAGTTCTACACCAATACTGAGATACCCATTACAGCCTCACACATTATTTCTCTACTGTGCCTCCTGTCAATCTTGACTGCAGGTTTGATATCCTTGTTAGAGACAGTTTTGTTAGACTGCTATCATTTGTACGAAAAAAAGTGCCAGAAAATATTCTTCCAGTACTAATAAGGCTGTATGCAATAAGACAAGTCTATTCTGAAACTTTCAGAAGCACTTACTAGTGCCAGAAGTTAAAACATGCCAGTTTTGCACTGAAAAATGTAGTTTTATGGCCTCAGAGCTGTTCGATTTCATCAAGCACAAACCAGTTCAAACATTAGTTTGAGACATGTATTATTTGATGTAACAGCAGCTCCCAAAAATAAAAAGAACATTTTGACAAACAAGAGAATATTGGCGAGGATTTGTTTTCTCTTCCTATTTGGAAGCCACATCTCAAGATTTCAAGGACTGTCACAAGAAGTGGTGTTGGTGTATTACAGCAGGGGGAGAGCTGCACTTTCAGAGTGAACAGTGCGTTCTAGCAGTTCTCCATTTCCTTCAAGGAAAATGCAGAAGATTTGCTGGAAGAGCTCCACAGGTCAGTGACAGGAGTCAAAACTTTTTGGGTTATCTTCTTCCTGCCCCAGGCGCCACACTGGGAGTATCTTCCTTTGGCTGGATTTACCTGTCTTTCCTACTTTGAAGGCAAGGTGAAGACGAACAACAGAAAACCTACATTTCATTACACAGCTCAAAGTACTGAAGAAGCCATTTTGACCTTTCTCTTTTCTGGAAATTGAAGATATTTCACTTCCTTACTTTTAAGACTTCAAGATCTGTAGTTATCCAGAATTTAATTTATATTTTCTGATGTGAGAGGGATCTTTATGCAAACTTCTCTTTTTCATCAGTGACTGAAGCTTAATCTGGTGTCTTCCATGATCACTATCTTTCTTTGCATATTATTATCTTATGAATTTACCTTTTCCTTGCTTTCAAAGATGAATTTTACAAAATAGCGTATCAAGTTCCTATAAATCACATAATCCATCCCCCTCTGGCACATTATCTGCCCATGTGCTTGATACTGACATTATTTTTTTAGAAAGCTTTTGGTGAACTCTAGTGGTAAAGTTAAAAAAAAAAAAAAGGGGGGTCAAAAAACAAAAGCAAACTTCTTTTTATTTAATATATACTTTGCAGAAGTAAAAATGCTTGTGGGTGTAAACTCCCTTGGCTAAAGGGCTATGGTCACTTCCAGCAGGAAAAGACATTAGCTGATTCTTGTCCCTCACCTTTAGTCTTTTAATCATTTTATAAAAGAAAAATCCAACAGTAATTAATCAGAAGGTCCTAGATACAAGGGGAAGTGGTACAGTGGCAACAGGTACCAGGAGACCATGACTACATGGAAAGCCTAGACTACCTACCCCCAGTCCATAAAGTTACTGATTTGTAACCAATGGTATTGGTTTGTAATTAGTCTTCATTTATTTCAACTGGCCTTGAAACCATAACCCTGAAAACAGTACCACCTCTAAGTGCATTAACAGACCCCTTTAGGTAAGGGAAGTTTAATAAAAGTCACCTGTGAGTGCCACCCTGTCAGGATGCATCCAGCAAGATAGAGGAACACAAGTATTAGCTCAGCTTTAGGATCATCAGCACAGCTGGGTAGGATCCAAGTTGAAATACAGCTGGTAACTCAGCCTATGAACACAGCATGGCTCACACAGCAGAGTCCCAGCAACAGACAACATGAAATCATCAAGGTCTCCCACAAGTACAGGCAGAGCAGATGGTTTCCTGTCTTTGAAATCACTTCATCTCCATTTCAGGTTCATTCACACATTTAACCTCTATAAAGTACAGAAGTTAGCTGCCACAAAGTACTTAAACCTTTGCACTTTACTACAGATCCCACTCTAAGGTCTTCCAATTAAAACAGAACTCAGATAAAAGTATTTACTACTGTTCTAAAACTGGGAAAATAAAGATACCCTGAGACAACCACGTTAAGTTCACATTTTCATGTTGTCCTCTTCCTCAGTCTCATCAGCTCTCTGCTAGCATCCCTGTAAAATCCTGTCAACATAGGTATTTAGCCAACAAGGCTGCAATTTAGATTGAATTTAAACCCCAAATACTTAAGCTCTATAAAGCTAAGTTACTTTAATGTTTTATACATGAGACAGTATACAGCACCCTGCCTACTGCTCCAACGGCCCTTCCTCCCTTACTAAAAATCAATTATCGCCATAAAGTAACAAGTACTTTACAGCACCTACTTGCAACTGTGGAAAAAAAGGCAGTACATTCTTTTAAAGGTTAAGCGCAGAGAACAAAAGGTATGTGCTTGATGTACATTAAAATTAAATGTCTTCCAAATGCAGAAATGAGAATGCAACATCCTTTAGTTTGATTTAAATAAGATTCATAAGAATACTGTCATATGAAAATCCTCTACAGTTACTGTCACATTCCATCTGACTCCAGGAAACACTGTGATGCTTTCCAACAGTTACAGAGAAAATGTTAAGAGAACATTTCTCCTCTCCTGTATGAGGAATCACAGGGGCCAGAATGAGCTACATGCGGAGTATGGACAATTGGCTAACTCCCACATAAAAATAAGTGGTTTAATGGTAGCTTGAAAGTGTTAACCACAGTATTCCATCAAGAGATGTTAACAGTCATTTTTAATAATTTATTTCACAAACCAAACAGCATTAGCACTGACCTGCACAGTTAAAAATTACTCCATGACGGGGAGAGAGGGTTTATACATGTAATGTCAGTGGTGAAGAGGCAACTGTAATGGAGAGGGAACAAAGGCAGTATACAGACTGACAGAAAAAAATCAGGAAATAAAAACACTAAAAGCACTACCACTCCAGGACAATTTCCAACAGTATTTTTTCACATTTGAAAGTAAAGTGTTCTTACATCCTGAATATAATCTGCCAATTTGCTTGTTAAAAATGACAGACATTTTATCACCAAAAAAAAGGAAATAAATTTTTAAAAAATAGTAAATTTTGTTTGTTGTTTCCACCAAGTCTGGATTTAAAAAAAAAAAAATTGTACTCAAACTTACATTAATATATTCAGAAAACAAACACCACAGCACTTGCATAGAATTATTCAGGTTGGAAAAAACCTCTAAGATCTTAGAGGTCTTAGTACTGCCACATCCATCACTAAACCATGTCCCTTTAGTGCCACACCTACCAGCCTTTTAAATGCCTCCAGGGATGGTGACTCAATCACTTCCCTGGGCAGCCTGGTCCTGCACTTCACAGCCCCTTCTGTGAAGAAATTTTTCCTAATATTTAATCTAACCCTCCCCTGGTGCAACTTGAGACTGTTTCATCTTGTCCTGTTGCTATTTGCCTGTGAGAAGAGACTGACCCCTAGCTCCCTACACCCTCCTTTCTTGTGGCTGTAGAGAGTGATAAGGTTCCCTCTGAGCCTCCTTTTCTCCAGGCTAAACACCCCCAGCTCCCTCAGCTGCTCCTCTTCAGACTTGTGCTCCAGACCCTTCTCCAGCTCTGTTGCCCTTCTCTAGATATGCTCCAGCCCCTCAATGTCTTTCTTGTGGGTGAGGAACCCAAAACTGGATACATGACTTCAGGCACAGCCTCACCAGTCCCCGGTACAGGGGATCAATCACTGCCCTGGTCCTGCTGGCCACACTATTGCTGTCACAGGCCAGGATGCCATTGGCCTTTCGGCCACTAGGGCACTGCTGGCTCATGTTCAGCCACTGCTGACCAGCACCCCCAGGTCCTTTTCTGCTGGGCAGCTTTGCAGCCACTCTGCCCCCAGCCTGTAGCACTGCCTGGGTTTGTTGTGACTGAAGTGCGAGATCTGGCACTTTGCTTGTTGAACTTCATACAACTTGCCTCAGCCCATCAATCCAACCTGTCCAGATGCCTCACCAGAGCCTTCCTACCCTCCAGCAGATGGACACTCCCACACATCTTGGTCCTCAAACAGACTGAGGACACACTTGATCCACTTGTTTAGATAACTGATAAAGGTATTTAACAGGAATTACCCCAACACTTAGCCCTGCGGAACAGTACTTGTGACCAGCAACAGCAGGATCAAACTACCTTCATTCCCACTCTCTGGGCAGAGAGCTTTTAATCCAGCAAACAGTGCATTCATCTAAAGAATGAGCAGCCAGCTTCTCCAGGAGAATGTTACGGGAGACAGTGTCCAAGGCTTTACTGCAGTCCAGAAAGACAAAATCCCCAGCCTTTCCCTCACCTGTAAGAGGGTCACTTGGTCCGAGAAGGTGAGTACCTCTGACAGCTCCTTCAGTACCCCCAGATGGATCCCATCCCACCCATCCCAACAGACTTATATCTACATGGCATAGCAGGTCACTGACCATTACCTCTTCGATTATGAGGGCTTCAATCTGCTCTCTGTCTCTATTTTCCCTCTCAGGAGGCTGGGTACACTGAGATCAATTGATCTGACTCTTAAAGAGTAAGAAAAGAAAGCATTAAGTACCTCAGCCTTCTCCTCATCCTTTATTTGTTTACAGGCTTTATTTGTTACAAGCTTTTAGTAGCTATTAATCATCACCGGGTCCTGCAAACACACACTGTATTTTCCATTAATCATCTGGCACTTAATACACAATATTGGAAGTGCCTTTGAACAGATGTATTTTGCCAATACTTCCCAACAAAGCATCCACTTCATTGCAGAGCTTCTTGCACTTGCCACACCTGAAACTCCTTTATCAGGCCTCCCACCTGCAACCCAGGTGTTTTCAGTGTCCACACCCCCAACAACCCCTCCATGCCAGGACTCCCATCATCTCTCAGTACAAAAAACAACTTTCAGCTCCAAGATCATCAGCAGACATTGACAACTTTTGTTCAAGTTCCACAAGAGCCCTGAGATAAGCCCCAAACCTTTGTAGCTCTCAGACTGCCCCAGAGGGGGTGACTTCAGTTCTTCTGGACTCTCCAGCCCACTGCACCCTGCCCTGCCTGAACCCCCAGGCAGAGCAAGGTAAAAGCACCAGCTGCACTCAAATGCAGAAGCCCTTCACAGCCTGGTATTCCTGATGCTGAGTAATGTATTTCTGTCACATTCAGTGTAATCCTTAAATTCAGAATTGGTATGGGATCATCAAAATAATTATTAAAATTGCTGTATTTGATTTTAAACTGTACACATAGTCCAAACTCCCCAACAAATGTGAACTCTTAGACACAAAGCACAATTACACCCTCAGATCAAATCAAACACTCAAGATAACAGGTGTAATTTCCTCAAAACTGTCCTGCACAAAAGGACATTAATTATTCACAACTTAGCCAGTGTAATTAAGTAGAAACAAGATCGATCTACAGCAGATGGATTGAAGAAACTATTTTTGAACACTGTAAAAAAAGAACTTAAAATCAAATGTTTGCAGCTTCTAATACCATAATATACAATAACCAAGGGTTCTTGTAAGGTCCTCATTTTTTGCTGAGTTTACTTGAGATCCAGCATTACATTTATTTTCAAAAGCAATATTCACCACTTACGACAAATAGATTGTTAGCCCCTTTTCAAAACTTTGAGTGACTTATCTTTCTGTTTTACAGTATCTTTTTACAGTATCAATATATAGTTAACAATTTTCCTTAAAAAAAAAGAAAAAGGTGAAGCCTTACTTAAGTGTCACAAAATAAACAGCTACCTCACTTTTCTTACACTTTCTGATTTGTTTCAGCATTTGTTGAAGTCCTAACTGAGGATGTTTAATGAAGATCTCTATTCTTTCAGATAGGGTGTAACTTCAATAAATTCTTGCAAGGCTTAAACTATTCAAAAGGCTGAGGCACGCAGTAAAAAGGTACAGAATCAGTTATCATTAAGCTCAGATTGAAGATTTAAATTAAGTAGGGGCAATAACTGTGCATCACAAATACATGAACGGTGACACCAACAGCTTCTGAATTTTCACAGGGCCTCTGAGATTAGGAAGGAAGCAGCCTCAGGTTAAGACCATGTTTAGGAAGCACACGGTAAAATCACAAAAGAATACATTTTTTCAACATATCCACAACAAAACCCATACAAAATTAACGACTGGAAAAAGTGCCAGTAGCAAATATAAACAGGTATGTTTACTGACCCATCCATTTGAAACAGATGGTTAGTGAAATAAATAATTAAGTGGCAGAATTTAATTACTTAAAAGCATTTACGAAAGCGAGTAAAAGCCACACAAAACATTCCCATTCTACTGGCTCACGGGAGTATTCTGAGAAGTATGAAGAACTGAGATTTTGCTAGAAAACAAACTTGTAAAATCTCTGTCAAATGCAGATATTTTATATATTCCACCCTTGATTTCACAGGAAAATTTCAGTTTCAACATAAGCATTTAAGAGGTCTCTATTGTACTGCAGAAGCACATTTGATATACACTATTAGGATGACTAGATCAAAGAGGAAAACATACTACACACTACATGTTTCAAGCAGGTGATATTTAACACCTGTACCTCTGAAAAAGTGGGCATTATTCCTTTAAAAGTCACTATTCACAGACAGCTTTTACTTCATTTTAATAATACACTGCAAATAATATGATAATGAAATCTTCATGTTGCTTTTGTTTCCTTGTTTGCTAATTGTATATCCAGGGTCTTTTTACCATTCATGAAAATATTAAAAGGAATCCTACTAGCAGAAGTAAACCTAGCTGGTAATTATATTTGTTGCTTACACATGCAAAAAACCAATATATGTACAAATATACAACACATGTCAGTCTAGAGGTAAAGTACAATATGGGCTATGAGGTTGTTTGCATTTTTTAATCCCTTCCAAGCAACTGCATATGCATTGAAAAGAAAAATTCTATATGATCCTTAAATCCTTTATTTTTATGCATTTATTACCACAAGAGACAGTCATTAGCCAGAATATTGTCTTCAGTGCATTTTGTATTATTTTCTGATGCATTAAGTAAAGTCTGAATACACCCGTATCTTCTGTTTTTCAATACACTCATTTTGGTCAAAGTGTATCCAAATATGCCATGTGAAGTTCAGTGTCCCCAGCCTCACAACACAAAGCACTACCAGAAATACTTCACAGAGCTACAACAAGTATTTGGGCAACTAGAGGAGTCCTGCAAGAAATGTATTCTCACTGCGATTAAGAACTAATGATGAAAAATTGAAAGAGGTACCATTTAAATTATACCAGACTGGCAGTGAATTTGACCTGAATGACAAATAAATAAAGGTTTATTTATGAAAACTATCATGCCATTCAGGGTATAGTAAGGTCTACAAGCAAATGGGAAACTGATTTTTTGCCCACCAGACCTCTCAGGAAATTGAACTACTACAAACTAATGTAAAGCATATGGGTTTCAGAAATAAAAGTACCACCTTACTAGGGGGAATATTTCATACAGAAAAGACAAAGTATAAAGCAAGAATAAAGCAAGGAATAAAGCAAGTTTCTGACAAACCTTTAAGAACTAAGGACCCTTAGCAACCCAATGGGCTAGCAGACTCATCCAATAATGCCTACAACTTTATTTTGTCAGCACTCTGAGCTAATCAGCATACAGCAGTACTTCCAGACACTTAACAGAGACACTGACCAGCAATGCCTACCTAACAGCATGCTCTCACACACCTGAAAAGCCAAAACATCCACTGTGCTACACCTTGTAATCACCCAAGTCAGACAATTCATCAGCTTTGGAAGCCGGGTCAGCTACCACACATCTCACAAAAAAGCAAGCCTCTGTGCCTCCCCACAAGAAAACTTCAAATCAGCATTTACAAGAAATAAGCTAAACTCTCTTCTTCCCCCAAAGAGAATCAACCTTTTTATCATCCTTTATCATTGGCCCCACCATAAATTCCACTGTCCTTTTTTTTTCAGGGATATGTGACTGAGCAGCTGTTCTCAACCTTTATTTGCTTTTTAAGTCAGCTGTTTTTATTTCAGAGCTTATGTCTGTATATGCAAAAGCACATCTACTTCTTCTGTAATAAATCAGAATCAGCCTTATCCATAAATGTTGTACAGATTATAAACTTTTATGGGGTGTATGTTCCCAAATCTTGTGTTAGCACTTTCAAAGGTAATTAATCACCTTGGAATGAAAATAAAAACAGGAACAGCCACCAAGACTCCTCACAAAAGATGTAGTCCAATCTGGTGGGATACTCAGCAAATCATAAAGCATCCCAGAAAGATACAGTGGCCTTAAACATTTACAAAATATGATTAGATTAAAACCAGTGTTTAGCTACTGTTACCTGAAAACAATGAATTCTCTCAGACACAACCTTGACACCATATTCCTCTTCTCCTATGGCTTTTGTGTCATACGAAATTAGTATTATGGGATCCTAGAATGTTGCAGAGCTTTGAGTATGTAGTTCTGATAATTAATGAACCTGTTCACAAATGTCAAGAACAGGCTGGTATTTGCTCCATATAATCTGTCTCTTGCCTTCCAAATATCTGACATTACATCAGTTTATAATACATCATGGAAGATTATGTCACAAGTCAAGTACACACAGGCTGTGAAACATTACAATTCAACAGGATATTGCTTCTGACAATGTAAATTGATTCTTGAATCCTAAAACAATCCTGCTCTGCCCCCAACAAACTTAAGAGCTGATGGACATAAGACAATGAATGTATTCTTAGGTTTAAATGGAAAGATTTCCATGTCACATATACTGACCTTATGCCATGTAAATGCACACCAATTCTACAGTAAAATACAAAAATTGATTTGAAGTAAAACCATATTGAATACTAAAATTCAAGTTGCCTTTCACCAGATAAATACTCGTCTGTCTTCTTTCTTTCTTTCTTTCCCATACTAATCATATACACATAGTGCATTCCTGCTTTAGACCCTTACCAAAAAAACCAGGATAGGTTTATCATACAAAAAATATATCAAAACATATAGTAGGTAGTTAAGAGCTTCCCTACTGACTGGTTTTTTTTGGCTTTTTTGGGGAGAAAAGCACACAAATACACACAATAGTTGGGCAGGGTTAAGGTTGTTATCTTGATGCAGCAGAAACACATCCTCCAATCTGAAGTCTGTATAAGGAAGCAGTGCATGGAAGACACAGAAAAATAGTTTCTCCCATAGCTAAAAATCAACAGAAAGTTGGGTTTGAAAAGGACCTGTGGAGGTCATCTGGTCAAAATCCTTTGATCCAGAAGGGTCACCCACAGCCAACTGCCCAGGACAATGTCCAGATGGCTTTTAAATATCTGCAAGCATGGACACTCCACCACCACCCTGGGCAACCTGTGCACCTTCACAGTAAAAGAAGTGTCTCCTGTTGCCCAGAAGGAATCTGCTGTGTCACTGCATGCCCACTGGCTCCTGGCCTGTCACTGGGCACCACTGAAGAGAGTCTGGCTCCAGTCTCATTCCACCCTTCATTAAGGGATTTAATACACATCAATGAGATTCCTCCAAGCCTCCTCTTCTCCATGTTGAATAATCCAGAACTGGACACAGCACTCCAGGTGTGCCCTCACCAGTGCTGGGGAGGGAGGAGGATCCACTTAAGAAGCTACACATTTTGAAATCAGGTTCATTACCTACACAATTCTTTCAATTACATATCTACAGCATAAAAAGGCTTTAAAAGCTAGTGCAATAATTAAAATACAGTTGCAATCATATACCTATAATGAAAAATGGAACTGCTACTTAGGCCCAAGAAGCAGATGCTAAACACCACAGAAAAAGCAGCCTCAATTACAGAGCCCTGACTGAAAGAGGTAACTTCTACTGAAACAGTTTTCAAGAGTTCTGTTACCATCTTCCTACAGTCTGGATATCCAAGTTGTTTGCAGAACAGATCCTAGGCAGCCCAGTGCTTTAAAAGAAACTCATCATTAGCTAAACAAAATGCAACCTAAGTTGTGCCTCCTCCAGCATGGAAGTCCTCAGTGAAAAACCAGATATTCTTAAGTGAACTGAGGTGTTTCCAATGCTCACAAAGCGACATTCAGCCACAGCAGGTAATGGGAGATAATTAATTTTATCTTTTTTACTCTCCGGGAGAGATGAGCTGTAATGCTAAAGTACACAATACAGGTTTATACATGGTGATAAATTCAAAAACCTTGCTCAGCTTCTCTTCCAGAAGATTTAAAATTTTACACAGTGCAGAAGATAAGAGCAAGTAGTAACACCTAAAAAGTCAAATAATGACTTTTAATTTGTAGGACAGTATTCAGATGAGAAAGAATACGAGACACACTGGAACAGGGTCTTTATCCACGACTTTCTCTCTACACTTTGCAGCACTGGAGAATGAGCTCAAAAACACCAAGATGACAGCACATGTAAGGAAGCACAAATCAGCTACCTAAACACTGCCTGACTACAGGTGTGATGTCCAGAGGCTTTAAACACGAAGTGTTTAGGCATCTGAGGAGAACAAATTTAAACCAAGGTCTATCCCAAAGAATATCCTCCCTATAAAAGGCAGAGTTTTGTGCTTACCCTAATCCTATTGTTACCAAATTTTGCCTCCTGTGACACCTTTCTACATGTCTCTATTTAAATATACTGTGTAAATGCAACTGTCACAAACTACACATATAATTCAGTGAAGTGCCTAGAACCCAGCTCTTTTGGTTGTGGCACTCCTCTCATGCTCACAGAATGGCAACCAAAGCAACCTGGTCACAGTTACTAATAGGAGTCTGTTGAGGGAATCAGCAGAAACAGAACAAAATAAGGCTCTGGTGATTTTTGGTCAGCTTTCTCATTCACTGCTGCTATTATTTTTAGTACAATCAAGACAATGAAACATTTTTAAACCCCTTTTTAATAACAACTTCTACACATTCACAAAACATCTTTTTAATAACATCTTCTACACGTTCACAAAAAATGGCTATCAATCTGTACAAGAGTAATTCTCAGTAGCTAAAAACCCACGTTTTATTACAGATATAAAAATTATTTCTGGAATCACTAACAGTGACTTTCAGACACAAAAGTTAAAGAATATTTCTTGAAGAAAATGCATATTTATCTGTTTTGTAATAAGTTTCAAAACACATTTCCCCTTCAAGGTACACCAATAGAGTCTATAATATACTTTCTCCTGCATAATCAGATCTACTTTGAATTTCTGATGTTCATACAATGTTGACATCGACCAATGTAATGAAAAAGTTATTCTTTGTTCCTGTTAATCACTTAAATAGGGAAAATAATATTTCAAGATCAGCATGAGCATGTGAAAAAAAAAATTATTTTCTTTGAATTTAGTCCTACGAACTCCAAGTACGTATTCAAAGACAAAATATGCAAACCGCAGGCAAAGCTCAGGCTTTCAAACACAGCTTATTGTTCTGCCTAGTGCAGTGTGTAAAGCTAAAGAAACATGCCAGCCATCAGCAACAGCAGTAAATCACTGTATAAAACCAGTCATTTCATTCCTTACAGAAATTCTTTGGTCCTCTCTTCTACTGACAGGCCAGTTCTGGCCCACACACACAATTTACATTTAATTTACACACTGAATAGACTTGGGGCACAGCTCTACAAAGCTTCCCTTAAGTAGCAGCCCAAGCTCCAGGAGCTTTCCTGTTTCTCATACCACCCTGTCACGGGAATAATACAACTATAAAGTTTAGCTGGATATTTGACCTGGGATAAAAAATTGCACCAGGCCAAAGGAGAGCCTCTGTTGGTAGTGAAGTGTGGGATGCAGCACATCTGCCCAGCTGGGCAGGCAGGGGAACACAACAGCAGCTGCAGATGCAGTTACAGGCATCTGAACCTATGAAAATGTTTTGAACAGTTGACTGTCCTACATGAATATAATAGGCAAATTAGTTACTGTTTTAGGAAGAATACTTGATATTGCCAAAGTTATAAAGTTACCACAATTTAGAATTTACTGAAAGCAAATCAAGCTGAAGAAGAACTAGTCACACGCACGTGGCTGAATTATTCTGACATGCAGAGACAGGATTTTTACACATGTATTGTGGAACTACAGAGCATCACACAGTAAAATTTGTTAGTGACTTGACAGTCAGGCTTCAAGTACATTTATTTTCCACCAGTCTTTGAAAAAGTGTAGGATTTTAGTAAGTTTTCAGAGATTTGAGTAATATCAGTTCAAGCCTGTGGATCTGAAAGAACAATGAATATTGATTATGCTTCAAAAGGAAGCCAAAATTAAGTAGGAAATATTCTGAACACAAATGGCAATTTACTGTCAAGAACACAACAAATGGACAGCTCACACTATCAATCATGAATGTGGCAATGAATCAGTGCTTCTGCAGCAAATGAATGGAAGAACCGAGGGAGAAAAAAAAAAAAAAGAAAAAACTACAACAAAACACACACACGCAAACATCACAAACAATCCCCTGTATCTATTTTTCTGCATCTTCTATGAAGAATGAGCTTCAAATTTGAGTCCTTGGTAAGCTACAAATGCAATTCAATCTGGAAACACGCACCCAGCACACGCATGTGCTCCTGAAAGGTATTACTGATTGAAACACTTCATACTTATGTTGCCCTTTTACATCTTGTGTTTGTTACAAAGTACTAAGTAGTACTAGATTATTTTTTTTTCAAGTGCCTTCCACCCAGTAACAGGTCATGCATAGAAAGAGTTAATGCCCTGAATTCTCTGTAAAGCTTATTTCACTCAACAGAAAGCAAATCATATGCAAATTTCCTAACTGCAAGTACAGTGTGGGGCTAATAAGCACATGAATGCTTCACTGTGCAAAATCCATGCAAATACCTGCAAAAGTTTTTAACCTGGGAATATTCAATATTCAAAATGTATGCAAATACCTATGAAAGATTTTAACCTGGGAACACTGCCTGTCACACTCCCTTTCTGTGTTTTGTGCACATTGTAATATTTTTCATAACCATAACATCCGCACTCCTGATAATACAAAATACCAAGTCAAGTGATTAGGCAAATTCCAAAAGAAACCACTTCGAGAAACATCAAACAATAAAGGAGGTCATATTTATATAACACACAGACTGTTTGCATATGAACACAAGTTTGCACGGGTTGGGTCAAACTGAAACATTCATTAAGGATGCTTCCTCCACGAGGACATACTAATGCTGGATTAAGAGAGGTTTGTTAGACTGTTTTCAATGAACATAGTTTTTCTCCAAATGAAGCACATGTAGCGCCACCTCCTAAACTCCTTTTAAACAACACAACTTGGGTACCCAGTGAAGTAAGAAATAAATCAGTACAAAACAGTGCAAGAATAAAAAGATTCCTAAAATGCCACGCAAAACTCAATTTAAGAGACTTCAGGTAACACTGCAGATTTACTGAGATACCATATTGATTAATTTTCTCAAATGCCTTTTTTTTTTTTTTTTTGGTAAATTAACTCTATTTACAGTTTTTTATCAGGCAGTAGCATCAGAGTCCTCATATGTTAACAAATATGAAAAAAATGTTTCTGTTTTAGGCAATTACAAATTTGTAACTGAGACTTCTTCAGCAAATACTGAAAAAGAAGTCTGGAATGATACTGAAGCAGAAGTTAATGAACCTCAACACACAGTAATACAGTCTCACCAAAACAGAAATAATCACCATAAGATTAAGAAAGTGGTGGACTTATGAAATTATAGACTTCCATTAACTAGCTTTCAGTAAAAGAAAAAAGAATTTTGAATTACAGACTTGGA
The DNA here is from genome assembly GCA_013397095.1 of Sterrhoptilus dennistouni. Classification (NCBI taxonomy): domain Eukaryota; kingdom Metazoa; phylum Chordata; class Aves; order Passeriformes; family Zosteropidae; genus Sterrhoptilus; species Sterrhoptilus dennistouni. The sequence goes on along the minus strand of VWZU01016623.1, from coordinate 87,087 downwards.
TTTGACTATTTTTCCCTTAGATTGCTGTTCCCCATTTTCATCCTCTACATCAGAGGAATAACGCTACCAGATTGGCTACCAGTGTTATTAAAAAGTCAGAAAGACAGCACATGCATGTTTAACATCTAACACAAGAAGCCAAACAGACTGAATAAAGCTTAAAATGTGTGAAGTGATAAAAACTTCAAAATCAAAGCGGTTTGCATATGAATCGTTTAGACCAGTTTTTACAGATTAATACTGAAGTCATGCATTTTCTGTTAAGTGTTTCTTACACATTTCAAAGTCCCTTCACATTTGGCTTGATCCATTACATGTCTGCCATTGCTGACTTTTGTCTTGCCATGATGTGCTATGCAGGCAACATGATGCAGTGATAATGTGGGCTGGAAGTGTATCACTGTTCTTAAAATTATGACTTTCTCTTAGTCACTGGTGTAAAGATCATGAAAGCCAGAGTCAGCTATAGTACTGTGAAGTTTCAGTGCTCAGACTAACATCAGCCCTGCAAAAGTGCACTGGACTGTAAGGTTTGAAATAAAAGCTGCTATTTAATTGTCCTGTAACCAATGGCTCAAAACTCTCCTGCTTTCTGTGCCAGCCTTCACTGAATTTTGCTCAAGTACTGTTGTTAGAAGGCTGTATCTAAATGCTTTTTTGACTGGAGAACAGGCACGAGATGTATAAAGCAAAACAATTTTCAAGAACATCTACATCTCTGCCTACTATTCACATCATAGCAATAGATCTGCATCTCCATCAACACTGCAATGCATTGAGGTGATGCATCAAGCAAGCTTAGTTTAGCCCTCAGAGGGCTTCCCTCTGAAAAACACACATACAGAATTAAAAATTGTTCTGGTCAATGATTTTTTTTGCCAAAAAGAACAGTATGTCTTGCTCTTCTTACCTACCATTCAAGAACCTGGCCTTGCACAAACTGACCAGCCCAGAAGCCAAACACTGGCACAAGAGCCATTCCTGCTGGCCCAAGTACACCAAGTACTGCTAGTCCTGCATCACAAGTACAGCAGGTGATGCCACAAGGCTAAGTCAGTGCTCTTCCTTGGAGGACAAATGACTCACTAAGCCCACTACCAGACTTCTCTTCAGCTCCTTTTACATTGCAAGAAGGTATCAGTCAAGCCTCAAAGGAAGCTTTCTCACTATTGTACAGATCTGCCTGTATTGCCCAAGACCTCTGAAACAGCAACAAACCAGTCTAGCTATGAATAAGCAGGAGACTGAAATCTATGAATATGAGGAGATATTTTTATCCACTAAATGAGCATTTGTGGAAGACTAAGGTAAAGAGAACAGTTTCCATTATAACAGCATGAATAGAAGCCTTTTTCTTTAGGTTAGTGACTTGCCAAGTGGAAACTATAACCCACATCTCTTATTAAGGATTTGGAATAAATCCAACATCTGTTGTAACTTAACGTCAAAAGCCAATCTCAAACCTGCACTTGAAACTTTTCAAACTTACTACACGCCCTTTTCCATGGGCATGGAAAACTGATTTAAACTGATTTACTGAAGGTGCCATCTCACCCTCAATGCTATTTACAAAGAAGAGCTTATATACAAAAGTAGATGATTGGCAGGAAAGCTGTACATCAACAGCCAGTGTGCCATTACAGTTTAAGGCAGTGTTTTAAATGTTTGCTGCATGAAAATCTGCAGGCACATTACTGTAGCTCAGTTTCCAATGCCATGTCACCAACTCCCAGTTCCTCCAGCAAACTTCTGAGCACACGAACCACCCTGTCGATGGGTCGGCAGGATAAGCCACTCAAATTAATTTCTATCAAGTGTGCACCAGCAAATTGTTTACCTCATGGCACTCAAAGTTTAATTTCCCTCCACTTAAAAAAAAATCTATTTAGGTTTCAAGTTGCTTGATTTTCAAATTCAGTGGTAACATATTTCAAACACATCAATACTGAAGTTCAACAGAAAATCGATCTTCCATTTGAAAAAAAACAGGAAGTGAAAAACTAAAATTTTCATTAAATATCAATTCACAAAATGTGGAAAAGATCCTTACTTTGTTCTGAACTGTACTTTTCATGCTTTTCAAATAGAACTTTTTTTCCCTTTTAGATATGACTCAATATTAAATGTTTAAGAAATTCTCATTAAATGTCAGTGAAAATGTTTCAAGTTACTATTTTATTTTGGAGAAAAATATAATTTTTCTGCATAATTCCTAACTGGAACTGTGAAGCTCACTATCTCTCATTTCCATCTTAGTGTTCTAGTCATTTAGGACTAGCAGCTTGCTGAAGCTGAAATATGCCCCATAACACATTAAAAACTTAAATTAACACTTCATTGAAGAAGAACAGATATTTTCCTCCTCTGCTGAAAGCCTGCCTTTTTCTTCCGAACAAATTGTAACATTTGACACAATGGAACATTTCAGTCAGAACAAAAAATGCTAAAAATTAAATCTGTTTTTCTTTAAACGATTTTAATCATAAACAGTAGCTTCTGACAAAGTAATATAAAGTAACATGCTGAAGTTGATGCCACCACATGAATAGTAGCAAATTCTTAACCATTACAGTCTTTCAACAGCGCTAGCCACAAAACATGTCACCACTTCAACACTTGCAAAGATTAAATGTTATCTTTAGGATGACTTTGCTGCTTTGAAGCAGCTTTGAATATCAGCTTGGTTTGAAAAATAAGACAGCAAGGCTTCAAGGTTAAGCATGGTTACGTAAAGCTACTTGCTTTCTATTTTACTGTAGTCAAGAAGTACAACTTTAACTTCAAACTCATGTCATAAAATAATAGCCTGCTCTGAATTCCAGTCTTTAAGTAAGTTATAACCTCCACCAAAATCCTTCTTTGCTAATCACAAAATATATTTCTTTCTATACTTAAGTAGTTGTGCAACTTCAAAATAGACTTTTGCAGATTCTAAAACTTGACATTTTCACATGTTAAGAATAATTGCTAAGTATTTTTCTTTACAAATTAATTAATGGTTAACTTTTCCTTTGTCATTTATGTAAATCTGTATTTTGGATTGAAACCAAAGGACTCAAAAACTCAGTAGCAAGCATAGAAAAGCCTCCACTTCCTCCTCCCTCCACACGAGCAGTTCTAAGAGAATTTGCTCAGTTGGTGTCACCATCTTTTATTCCTTAAGCTTTTGGCCCACTGTTAAGAACTTACCTATTAAACATCTGGATACTCTACACGAGGGTGTTTGTGCTAGATAGATTGTGCACTGCCCTGTTTCTCTACACTAGACTATATGTCATTTTGAAATCACTTCTGTACCAAACAGAGACTGCACTTAGGAGAATACTACTTTAAATTTTACTCTATAATATTTTCATTCAAAGAGGTATTGGCACAGATACAAAGGATACCATGAGAGAGATATGCAAATCCTTTTCTCTAGCAGGCTTTGGGATCAGGCAGTGGCAACATACATCTCTATTTCACACACAGTCATATGTTTTAGGAATACAAAAGCCAAGAAGTTTAGTCCAACACCCATGTGATGAATGAAGACAGAAAAAGCAGTACAGTAGGAAACAAAGCTTTGTGTAGAAGTCATAAATGTTAAATATTAAGAAGAGCTTTAACATCTTCGTGTCGTGCAAACGCCAGCTACCTTTATGAAAGTCACAGAAATCCTTCTGACACTGTGCAGGAAGTACTTACCCTTCATGAAGAAAATAAATTTTCTTTAAAATTTTCACATCTACTTAATATTATTGCTTTTTGTAAAAAGTCAGTGATTTCATAAAATAGGCATGCTTTTTGTTCTCTGCACTGAAAGCTGCACATATTACAAAAATATTATCTGAATAATCCTCACAACTTCTTCCACATACTCTTTGGACAGTTAGCTGATGCAAAATAATAGTAGTATAGGATAAGAGCTTTTTGCTCAGCAATTTCCTCACTGCTGACATGCTGGCCACTCTCTTTGTCTAGCAGTCTGGCAGAAGGGCACACAGCCTCTTTCACAAGAAGAAAGACACAAGAAGGTGTCAGAAACATAAGAGCAAGTGAGTTATGAAAGAAGCTGCTTCTAGTCCCATAGGTAATGATACCTCACCTAATTTATGAGGTATGAATTCAGTCCTCAGTTTTTGGCCCTGAGGATACTTCCAGTAATGAGTTTCAGGAGCTAAGCTTACAGCACATACAAAAGCACTGTATTTTAAAATTTAGCTTTTTGTAGTCTTAGCTAAGCTGCCTGTCACAACAGTAGCAACACAGTAGTGTAACAAGTCATATCCCTTCCAATATTTCTCACCTAGTATGAGCTGAAACTCTCATTTTTGCGCATTTTCTCACTGATCATGCTCTACATCAAACCTCATTTTCACAGCTCCCTTAATCAGCTGTGTCTGTCCAGTAACTCAGAAAACACTGCTCATACCACTTTAATCATAGGCACTGCTTTAAATCAAGGAAAAAAGAATTCATAGAACCACAAAAGCAACACAAAAGATTGGTCATTTCTCACCAAGAAATGTTACGGCCACATGCCGTAACAGAGAAGAGCAAAGTGCAATCAAACTGAAAATTAAAATGACTACAGACAAATCACCATACTGAAAGAACTGATTTTTTGGGGGTTTTTTTGGGGGTTTTTTGGGTTTTTTTGTGGTTTTTTTTGTTACTATTAACCTTTTAAAGAAAAGGAAAAACTAGCTTGTTAGCTTTAGCAATCCTGGTCCTTTTGACACTAGTAAGAAAAATAACCCCCAACTTTCAAGACAGCTTTGCTCTTTTACTTTCATTATCTTTCAAATCAGATACTTTCGACACAAAACCACGCATTTTCAGACTCTCTTGATCAGAGAAAATCTTCGGCTTGCTCCTCCTGTCTCTCTTGTCTGTCTCTCGCCAACAACTTTCTGTGTTGTTCCTCCTCATAAGTTTCTTTGAAGCAAGCCCTAACGTGTTGCATATACAACTTCTGTCTGAATAAATTAAAGAAATCATCCATTGAAACAAAGAATAGTTTCAAAAAAAAAACCAACCCAAAAACCAAAACTAGAACTGTAATCTCCTGAGACTTTATCTAGAATAAATTTCATAATGTTACTGCATACAACTATTCCTTCCTGAATCTCTGCAGGAAATCTCAGTGTTCACAGAAAGCCAATGGACCACATGTCATTACTTATCATTTTCCCCCCTCTCTTCTTTCCTTTTTACTCCACATCCTGGGAAGTAATGACATCTAACCACGTTTGGTGGATGACCATTTCAGTGCTCTGGCAGGGACAGAGAGGCTCTGCTTGGGCAAGGCAACAGCTCAGGTGGACGGTCCTGAAGGCCACTCTGCCCAAAGAGGTGAGAATTCAAGCTGGTCTGCACGGGCCAACACACAGAGGAAAGCCTTTACAGGCACACGAGTGCCAGCACTTAGCTCTCTGAACACAGAGCCCAGGGAATACAAGCGGGAAGTGCTGTTTCCTCACAGCCCTCTCGGGCAGCCTAACCCTATCGCGGTCTGGCTCACTGCAAGCACAAGTCCAGTCCAGCCCGAGGGATCATGGCGATATAGAGGGACAGGAATGATGGAGTTGCCCAAAAAATAAAGAACTTTAATACCTAAAATAACAAACATAGACCAAACAATCTGAGAGGCAACATCCAAAGACCAAGGGGCGTGGTGAACTTTACAATATATAGGGGGATCTGAGGGCAGCAGTCCAATCCCAAACACAGAACAGGAACATGACCTTATATGTGACAGGTCTTGAACCAACTGAGAACCAGAACCAGAACCACGGCCTACTATGGAATGATTCTATTAGCATACTAACTTCCATCCTTTCAGTATCCCGTCTCCCATAGTCTGAGGTTGAAGCCCTCCAAGGCTAAACCACTGCTCATCCCAGGCTGCCACATAATCCCTCTCTGGTGCTCAATGCAAACGCCACATACTTAACTGAATGCACGGAATGCGAGGGATTAAGAGAGACCTGCCCCTCAGAAGTAGCCCAAGGCAGGCTGCATGTTCCTGGGGAGCAGTGTTCCCAACCCAGCTTTTCATCTCACAGCAACTCCGGCATGTGCCTTTCCTCCAATACAAAGCAGTGCAATCCAGCAGCTGGCCATCACAGATGGCAGGCAGGGGGGCCAACTATCCTCTTGTTATTACTACTTTGTATTTGGATGCCTTAACTATGAAGAGGAGACATATTTTACTCTGTTACCTCAGGGCTTATCAATCCAAAAGAAAACAAATCAAGTTAAACTCAGTTGCGCTTAGGAGAACTTTCAGGAGAAATCTTGCAGATTTAAAGTAACTGTTCTAATAACAAAAGAACTGGTGAATAATAGTAAACAAAGTGCATCTCTTTAAAACAGAATAAAAAGGTGGGCTTTTTTTAAAGACACAAAATTAATTGTTTTAGAATTTCAATGATTTAATATAGAGATATAAAACTGCTTTGTGCCAATCTCTGGACAGAGAGCATCTCACAGTAAAATTCCAACTCTCAACACTTAACATTCAAAATTTCTGCGACTATTACCTACTTAGCAATGAAAGCCTCTGTCATTTTACTTCACATAAAAACCAAAACCATTAGTCCATTAGCAAGCAGATTTTCAGTAATTTATTAAGATTTATTTGATTAAACGTTAGAAAATGTGTTAAAACTCAAACAAAATAAATAGCAAATGCTTTAGCAAATAGAACTGGAAAGTATGAGAACGGAATTTTCATAACAACAATCATCATCTGATTTTAGAGCCATTCATTGTTCAGCTATTCAAAAAACAAATTTCAGACATGTGCTAAAAATAAACTCTCCAAAACAGCAAATTGCCCCCATGCTGCTTCATCATTTAAGCAATTGCATTTCTCAAATAAGGAAGTTAATTTATTATACATTTATAAAAAATACATTTAATTCTTTGCATGGCACTCCTAAAGACAGACTCCCCACTAAGCTGCCAAACTCATTAAGTGGAAAGACGCAAATCCTGTGGCGTAATCTAAGGTGTGGGGCATAAATTATAAGGAATGTGCAATTTCAGAAGACACTTGTCATATATTCTACATAAATACACAAGTAAACACCCTAAAACTGAAGTTTCCTCACTTAACCAGTGCTCACCTCTTAAAAAAAACCACTACCAGTCCTAGGAAGAGCTCAAATCCCAACCTATCAGCACTGATTCGCTAAGAGCAGGTCTGGATAGGTTTTTGTTTGTTTGCTTTAAATCTGAGCTTATACTCTACAAAAGAAAAAGACTGCAGCAAATGTCTTCAAGAGCTAGAAATAAAAGTGTGCAAGATGTGTACATACCTTATTTTTCAAAAAATATCAAATAGGTTTCTGCAAGCTTAGGTCTCTGCAATCTACAGCTTCATGATGAAAAGAAAAACTCTCATTAGATTGCTAAAATACTGGGTTTTTTTCTGCCCCATTTTTTAGCATTCAGGGAGTTAATGAAAAGATGACCACATTTAATTACAGTTGTTACCACCTCTGCCTTGCCAGCATGGCTGGTGAGCTTAGGAAAATCCAAGTCAATACACAAAAACTCATTCAGCTTTAAATGTGTTGGCCTTAGCAGCTCAGCAAAGGCTACCAGGGTTATAGGTTGTGAGACTGGATGTCTGATGGATATTAAACCATGGAGCTGTGACACCACGAAGGCCCTGTGGCAAGGTGAGTGCATAGGAGACGCAAGTCTGACATGCTGTGTCGTGCATCACAATATTCTGTCTGGTGCTATCATTAACACTTCTACACTACTTTCTAATTTCGAGTTATACAATTGACTTTCAAAAGACACTTGCATGTCATCTGTCTTAAAAACAAGGTGCTGAATAATCTAGTCAAAAGGACTAGAAGGGAATTCACACAGAATCAAACCGACTTCTCCCCCACTGATGATGTACTGTCAAGTACTTAAAGCACTTTTAAATCATTATGCAAGCACTTTTCAGAATTAAATTACAAGTGTGACATATGGCATGAAATGAAGGAACCAGACCACAACGCTGTCACTGCTGTTAAAATCCTGTATCATTCAAAACGTGAACAAATTAGTTATGCCACACTTTTTCAGAATTGGTACATTCTGAAACAGCAGTATCAAAGCTACAGCTTTTGGCATCATGCTGCTCACAGTTTAAGGTTCTTGTACTCTGGCAGAACTGTGCTGGTGCAAGAGCTGGTGAGGCTGAACACTGGAGCACTCCAAGCTACTCTGGGCTTTAAATGTCTTCATGGATGGAGACTTTACACCTCAAGAGACATGTTACAGGATTTGATCAAAATCACTATAAAACCAGACCTCAGGTCCTGTTCTTCCAATTCCCTAATGACAGCCACTCCTATTTCCACTTGCTTCCTCTTGTTCCATAATTGACATACATGCACTGCCCATGAACAGGGTCTACCTGCCTCTCCCACATAGTGGCAGCTCTCCTTCTCCCCAGAAACATCCCTAAACAGTCTATCAACAACTGACCCCCAATACAGAGCTGTCTCTATTTTCAACTCTGAACAGCAGCTACCAAATTCACCCTCCTGATCCTGCAGAAGGAACTTTTCTTGTAAACATAAAATAAAATTTCTAGTCAAACATTGCCACATTTTATTTTAGGGAACTGCCACTGTGGTAGACTGTGGATAAAGGATTAATTGTGTTATCCATACTGCTATTTAATTAAGATGCACCAAAAAACACATACACACACACACACACAAAGATAAATGTTTTGCAGATTACCTCTAATGTGTTCCAAAGCTCTTCTATAATTCCCAAGTTAAACACAAGCAAATGGGAAAAGCTGCTTTGCGCCTTGAAATGAACAGCAAAACTGCTTCCATGAGTTTTTATGAATGTCGTGAGATCTTATGTGCCCTGTTGATCTATCTGCCTCAGAGAACACAGAAGCAAAGACCTATATTATTCTAGAACAAAAATACAATTGCAACATATTTTCTTTGTATTCCAAGAAGGCTGAAGATACAGGACCAAATGTATAAAAATAAGCAATCCCTCCCAGCTTTCCAGTGTCTGACACACAGATGGGTGGCCTGTAAGGATGCACAGCAGCGAAGTGCAGCACCAGCTGGGAGAAACATCCCACAGCTGATGCCCAGCCCCAGCACTGGGCAGTGGCTGTGAGCTGCCTGCTCCCCTTTATGCTCCCACCAGCAACCCACACCCCCTTCCCATTTGCACAGGATACCAGGGATGTGCTACCACAAGGAAGGGATCCGTGTGCCCATCACCTCTTGCTTCCCAGCCACCAGCAGCAGAAATCAGGTGGCCATGATTTGGAACAGCAGCAAAGGAAGGTACCTGACTGCACGTTTTTGTTATTTGATCATCTTTGTTGCTTCTCTTACCAAAGCTCTCAATACACTAATGTCAGCATATAGCAATTGAGCAACCTAAACCAATTCTGAAGCTAATTGCAATTCAAGACAACTTTTCATATTGATAATGATTACTTCTTTTAGTACTTTTCCATCTATAAAGGCTTCTTTAGTCTTGTTAAAGAAACCCATGAATTATATTTTTGTGGTATCTTTCATACAATGATTTTTAAAGCCAGCACAAATAAAAGATGAGTTGAAAGAGGAAAGTATATGAAAAAGAAAAGCTATCCAAAATATTATTTCTCCATCAGTCTGCATTCCCAAATATTAGTCCACCTCTCCACCGCACAATCCAGGGAAGGACGTGTGGTCTTTCCCCACACACAATTCATCTTTTAGACAGCTTATATTGTCAGAATATTGCAGGTATGCAGCAGGTTGACAGACTCCACTCATTTGGCAATTACTTCCAATGGAAAATAAATTACTCTGTTGTAAAAGCAAAAACCACATTCTTCAAGTTCTAATTAGTTTTATTAGTTGAAGCAGCAAATCTCAGAACAACTGCAGAAACTGCAAAAGAGCAAACAGAAAGCTGAACTCAATGTTGAAACTATTTAAAGGTCTCCAGCACACTAAATAATGCCTGGAAAGGTTAACTTTATTTCTTCAAGTGAGAAAAAGCAGACAGGAGCTTGAGTGCAGGTTTTTGTTACATAGCTTCCAATATTTGGCTTCAAAACATGAAAAGAATACAATATAATTAGGACAGATGTGTTTACAAAGAAACAAGCATCTAACATATCCTGTTGCAGGTAAGACAGACTTTCAAAACCACTACAAAAACTTAGAAGTCCATAGCAGACCAGAATAAAGAAAAATAAAACCCTGCATCTGACCTACAATGTTCTCCTCTGGTAATCTTTTTAATGCAGCAGACCAGAGATAAGAACAGATTTGAAATATTGTTCTCATGGTTATACGAAACAGAATCTTTTGTTTCGTAATGCACGGAGTTTGCAGTAAGCCCAAATGAAATTATAGCAGAAGAAAGTATCAATAAACATATGCTGTAAATGACACAGGCACAGTGTACAAAATAACTTCACAGTTAGTTCAGCTTGCAATTGCTTTCTATCACTCAATCTAATTGTAAAAGAATTATTAAAGTGTCATTAATTAATCCACCAATTTATTCATAATTATGCACATGTAGTTAAGCAGAATCTCAATAATTTAAAGCACTTAGATTTTTTTAATATCCTAAGGAGAGTAGGTTATTTGTAGCATACCAGATGTTTGCTGACGAGAAAAAAAATACACTAAATCAGCATTTTAAGCAAGATGTAAAAATTCACCCACAAAATTGTTCGGATGATGAACAGGTACCCACTTAAATTCTCCAGGTCACATTTTCTGCCTCTGATAAAACTTTACTCTTTCTACAGGGATACACCAGCAGGGAGCTATTTCCTACACATCCCCTACAACAAAAGACACTCTTAATATCTTCCTCTTCTTCTTCTTGCAAGATCCAAGACAACCCAGCAACTTCTACCACCTAGCAAGTGTCCCATTAATTTCAGTCAAAGTTCTGTGTGGAGAGACTTACATATGAAACTCTTGCTAAGAAGTATAATATTCTACCAAGATGAGAATCAATTAAAGTATATCTAAGTCCTAGCAATAAAAGGTGAAGGTCTCCAAAGCATGAAGGTAAAAGGCTGTCAGGAAAAGAAAAAAACCTTCACAAACCAAAAAGAGTATAAAAGAAACATCAACTGGTTTAATAAAGACAAAGTGCTGCATTCAACCTTGAAAGTTTATTTTTTAGAAGTACTTTATGCTCACTTTGAGTTCTTTCTCATCCCTCAATAGTATTTCACACATAATCAATAACTGAGCCTGAACTGAAAAGAAAAAAAAAATGAAGCCACTCTTCCAAACAGTACATCAATTCTAAAGTTTTGATCATAGTTTGATCAAAGGAAATGGTAGCAGAATCACATTTCTCCTTACTGAGACTTGGGCAGTTTCATTTAAAAAGTGATAAAGACAGTAGCACTTAGGTTAGTACAGAATTCAACTTTATAAAAACTACCTAATGATGAGTCAGAAAACACTTTCCATAAGATAAAAGAAAATCATAAGTAAAATTCTTCTCTATCTTCTCTCACTTCCCTTAAGTGCAAGAAAACCAGCCTTCCTCCTCCATGAGAGATAAAGACACCTCATGATATCCTAGTAACCCAAGCACAGACCCACAGACTGAAAATATAAACACCAAGGGCCCACAACTCAGAAGACTTCATATAAAAAGGAAAATGAAGTATTTTCCCCTCCCCAACATCTTCCTCCTTTATCTAGAAGCTTCCAAAGTTGACAGTATTTTGTAGAATCACAAAGGAACCTATGGAGATTCTCCAGTCCAACCTCCATCCTCAGCGACAGGATCAACAGGAAGAGGTTGCTCAGGGCTGTGGTCAGTTGGGCTTTAAATATCTTTGTGGATGGAGACTCTACACCTCAAGCGACATGTTACAGGATTGGATCAAAATCACTATTAAAAAAAAGAAGTCTTTTCTGATGTTTAAATGGAATTTCTTGCTTTTCAGTTCATGCACATTGCCTTTTGTTCCACCATTGGACACCACAGATGCAAATCTTAGCACAGCTGGGTACCACTTACTTACACATGCAGCAGGGACATCAGTCAAGCCCTGCACAGAAAGGTCTGGGAGCATTCATCAGAGAACACAGCAGATACATTTAAAACAGGGCTATTATAAACCTGCTGCCAGATCCCAAAGTTGGGAAAATAAAACATTTATGCTGTTACTGGCTCAATTATAGACAATAGAAATCTTCAGATCTTATACAGTCACCAGGAAGTAAACGGATCTGCAAGTCAGCCCTGCTCAAACTTCTCTCAGATTTGAAAATTTCCTTCTTTCTCATAAAGGTTTGAGACAGACTCCAGGTTCCAGCCTGTTCCAAACCTCTGCACTTCAAATTCCAGGCTTGAACCCCTTTCAGAGGGTAATAGTTCATAGCAGCTACTCCACCCCAAAGGAGTAATACCACATACCTGCTGGCCAATATCCACCCAGGCAGGCTAAGTATCCCCAAATGTGGCATATCCCATTCCAGCAGTTAGCAAGGCAAAAGTATTGGCACCCTTTCAGTCTTCACACATCATCACCAACTGAAAGAAATCATTACCTTCTCAATGTAGCTACTGGAGAGGAGAGTTTGTGTGATGGAAAGGCAGATAGTCCTGGACAAGTAGTAAGCAGCTCATCATATTCTCCTTTCCTCAGAACATTATTCTACATATGGTTTTCCCAAAGAGTCCATCCCTACTAGGTCTTACACATGACTGATGGAATCTTAATAGCAAAACCTTCATATTAACAGGAAAAAAAAATTCCAAAGTGTGCATGTTACCCACAAACACTGTGGTAAGTAGACTGAAACTGACAAGTGAAAAGTTTAACATTTTGCATTTTTAATGCAAAACCACTCCCCCTTTTCCATTACTTCTGCCACCATAGAACCAGACACATGAGTGACCTCAACTCAGAAATTTAAACTGGAACTAGCTACTTAGAGAGGCCTTAGTAACAGATGCCTGACTTAGTCCAAACAGAGCTAAGGCTCTCTGATCCATGCAGCATTGTCTACACTGCAGGTGGACTGGCAGCCACCTGCACCCCACCCTGCTGTAATGAGCAACCACCGCGTGACTAACAAGAGGCTCAGGAAATCCCCTCCCTACTTCCAGAAGCAGTCTCTTTCTATTTCACATTTTTCCAAAGGTCTAAGATGCAGACATCAATTTGAGATACATGAGAGACACCTGTGGCCAGGTGAGTAGTCACCAATCAGCTTGTCCTCCGACTGTCCATATGGGCGTGCTTACTCTGCCACCTGGCTATTTCTTCCCTAAAAATCAAACACTTATTAACATTGCTGGTCATTCTTCAAATCTTTATCTATTTTTGCTGATTAAGCACTAATACAAACCACTACTGAACGTTTCCAAAACACAAAAGTGTCAGCATTTTGTACTAATATTTGGATTAACCATGTAACTCATCCATAATTTCTGTTTGTAGAAGTCCCAATAAATCAGAAGAAAGCTACAGAAGTTAGTCCAAAGGCAAACTCATGCTAATAAGCTACATCTGGAGTTTTAGATTAAATACATCACTCCTCTGCTTAACAGACTTTTACTCTAAGATCCCTGACTTTCTAAGGCTCTTATCAACCCAAATCCAAATCATAAATATGCCTCCCTGAACCGGGCCTGCCTTTTTTTGTGGTACCTCTGTTTACACAGCTTATCCCTTATCACACTGCCAACACTGGGAACCACAGCAGATGGTCTCCTCAGACACAACTCTAACAGGTTTTCTCCACTCCCCCATTCCACTTATTTTTTTGTGCAAACAACTGATAAGGAAGGCTGCTGCAACGATTTACTGATATCTGAAGTTGAAAATTGACAAAATGCAAACTGCTTTTGTTTACCCCCACCACCCCCTATGAACTGCTTAACCTCTTAACTACTAAGCAACACAGACAAAGAGTATTAATAATTGTACAAACCATACAGTCTGCTGGATTTGCATTTCAAACACAAGCTGTATTGATGAATTTAAAGACCATTACTACATAACTTTAAAAGTTATGCCGGATACAACAAGCAGCAGTAAAGGAGAAAATACGAGGCAGTCTCCTTTACTATTCAAATCCACTGGTTTGGAAATGCCTTGAAATTATGTGCAAAACCATTTCCAACAGTCTACTGAAAACAGGCTCTCAAGCAGAATTTAGCATAGGGACTGGATATTTCATTTGTATTTACTTTCATCTAACAACCCAGAACAACCTGAAGCTCAGTGACATAAAAATGGTAACGCTCTCAATATTGCTATTAGAAAGACAAAGATGCTTAAATCTAAGCTCCACATAAATTCCAATTCCAACTCCACAATATTAAACAAGCCAGGCTCTTACTACTGGAGAACATGAATTTGCAAAACCACTGTAGCAAAATGTTGCAAAAAAAAAAAACCAAACCCCTGGAAGTCTGCAAGAGCATCTCAACTAACCATCTATGAAGAAGCATCTGCAAGTAGACAGTAATGAACCAGACAGACCCAGAGGGCTTTCTTAAATGTAGGTCACGCCTGTCAGACCATAGCAAAAGACACAGTAACATTTGCTGAAGAGAACCATTAGTTATTATTGCACTACTTTGTAGGCAAACATTATTAGTTACATATTTGCAATGATCACTATCTAATGCTCAAGAGGAACAAGAAGGAAAATCTACATAAATTTAACAACTGTACTTAATTTAAGAGTAAGAGTCATAAAGCATTCCCCATAACATTTCACACTTTACATGCTTCTCTCTTCATAAAGTGGTAACAAAGAAGAAAATTTTCTGTTGAAATCCAGTGTTTGTTTTACACCAGGGACTGGGAGACCAGCAAAGAAGTAGGCCAAAAGGCAGTTTAGAAAAAGTAATTTTTGCTCATTTATGTAATAATTAGATGAAGACTTAAATTACCAAATTACTGAAATGACATTGTTAAAACCTTACGAATTATTATTCTTGATATCTGCAGCGTTCTCTTTCCTTGATTGATGTTTTCAGTGTGATTCTGGTACACTGTATTTTGTTAGAACAGAATCCCATAGAAAAAGACTGTATAATAACTTAAGATGTGGATACAGATAGAAGAACATGAGATAGCATAATGGAAGTATATCCCTGGCTGGGTTTTCTTGGCTTTTTTCACTTGCAGAAGTAACAAAAAAAA
>VWZU01016623.1:45039-71864 GCA_013397095.1 Sterrhoptilus dennistouni | reverse complement strand
AAAAAAAAAAAAAAAATTAAGAAAAAATCTTGACAACTAAGAGAGTCAAAAGATTAGAAATGCAGTTACTTTTCACCTGAAGATCAAAAAACTACACAGCTAAGGAATCAGTATTTCAAAGTGTAATACAATGAAGCCAACATTACTCAAAAACACATGGCTCTGCAATCACACATATGCATCTCCTGTTGTAAAATCAAGGACACATAACAGTATTTATTTCTTTCTAGAGGCCAGTAAGACAAGGAGAAGTGAGGAATCTCTTTTTGCCCTGCAGATAGCTTAAAAAGAGATTCACAGTCAACTAGGAAACAAGAAAAACTGCTGTAAGATTCACCACAGATGAATCTTTCTGGAAGTAAGGTATCAGGTGAACATATAAACACTATAAATAGGACACATAAAAGACTGGAACTGAAAATTTAACCAATAAATGTCCACACTCAAATTCTATAATTAGACAGGAAAACTTGAATTCAAGCTAGAAAGTTATCTAATGAAGGAAAAATTAAGTACAAAAAAAATCCATTTGCTCATTCTTTGTTCAGCTAGCAATTGTCAATCATGAGTACAAAATCAGAAGAAAGATCCTTCATTGGCCAGCAGCAAAACTTCCCATTCACAGCTCACTTATTACAGGTTATCAGTGTTTACATTTCTCCTGTGAATCTACCAACATGACATTTACCAGCAAAAACCAGTATCAGGATAGCACCTCTTTCAGATTCAAACACAATCCATGTGCAGATGCAGTTACGCTAACACAAACATTTCTATATATGTTAATAATTCAAAATGAATTGAGGTGTTTGTGGGGGGATGTGATGGTCTATTTTGTTTGACTGATTTTCACAAATTTATGTTCGTGGTAAGTTTCAGATTTTAATATCCTGTCTGTTTCTCTGAACTACTTAGAGCTGAACATTGCTCTACAGGCAATAGCTTTGGACGTATGTTCATTATAGTCCCAACAGAAGTAAAATAGATAATGTACCAATAGGCTCTTGAACATGACCTCCAGTAATCATCACAGTTATTTATTAATTTATTAACAAACAAAAAGAAAAGAATCACTGGAAAGATTTCCTGTTGTCATGCTACTGTAAAAAACAATTGATGCAGCAGTACATCAATCAGTTTTCTTATCAGTAACTGTCATTTCTGCAGACACATGCATGAACCTCAGTTTTGCAACATTTTAAAGTTTTGGGCTGACTGGGAAGTACTTAAGTGCTTGAACTTTACTTGACTTACAATCAAACAAAAATTAATATCAAAATGTTTGTGTTGTCACGGCTGCAGCTTTCTTAAATATAAGAGTTAAAGTAATTTTGCAGTAGTGTGATCAGGGATAGAATGAATGGCAACATTTAGACTAATTACCTTCTGGGAGGTTTAAGAATACACATATTAAGGGAGAGGATGCTGTGGTCACATCAAATCTCTGAAAGGCCACAATGCTGTTCACTGGAGAATGTTTCTTCTTCAAAAGAAGCTTGCTCTCTAACCACAAAACCTACAATGATTTAAACCTTCCTAAAACAAAATAATAATTTCTAAGACAAATTGCATATATATTCGCATATATATATTGCATATATAATTGCATTGTATATATGCAACTAGAAAACAAATTAGATAAATTTTTCAAGATATATGAAAAAAACCCACAGAGCGCACACTGAACTATGCAGAACCTGAAAGCTGTCACTGAAATGTTTTAAAATCTTTTAATAAGTACTGTTGACAAATAAGAAAAAAACAAGTTAACATAATTAACTTGTGCAGTATTATCACAAATTTTACCTGTACATACTGTAAATAAAGAATAAAAATAGCACATGCATTTCCATTTAAACTTGCCTGAAGATAATTACGAATGCACTCTGGCTGAACTTCAAGTATTCAGATTTTAAACATTAATTTACTTTGACTATGTGCATGTCAAAATGAAAGACTGCTGTCTGGATCCAGACATGCAGTATTAATACTGAACACGTGCATTCATTTCAGGTCAGCAGACATTCCAACTCTACTTCAGCAGGTGGTAGGAATAGCACTCTAATTAAAATCTATATTAAAAACTTCACAATGGGCTACCTACTCTGAATAGCTCCCATACAGAAACATCACTGCAGCTGAAGGACTTAGACTACCTTCCCTCAAAATCTGAACTAGCTCTCACATAAATCACCTTTCTGAACAATTTCTACTTTTTCAACTGACCAACAGATTTTTCAAGGCAGCCCACTGAAGATTTCAGCACCAATTTAAGATATTAAGAAAGGTACCAAAACATTTCTTCAAAATAATTTCACATTTATATATCAAAGCAATGAAAAAGTGATAAACGAAGTTCATTGCCCATTAGATATTTGTCTCTGATAACTTCAGAAAATTATTGCCCTTCGTAAGTAATGCATCTGAGAACAGTGTAAACAAAGTCAAGGCAATCTCAGCCTGGAAAAAAAATTATTTAGTCACAGTTTTAGGGTAAATATCTACCTGTTTGGGGTTTGGTTTTTTTCAATCATAACATTTTTTATGTTACACTTTCAGGGTTGAGGTTTTTAGTTTGTAGTCAATATATACTATCTTGGATCCCAGGAATATCTTGACACTTAACAATGCACGAAGTTCTTCAGTTACAGTGTTTCTTACAAACCATACAGAACATTAACTGCACAAAACATACACAGTCCACTCACTCCTTGTACTCACTTCTGCTGCTGAATGAGGTGATGGTACGACCACCATAGGGCTGAATGCAAGTACTTAAAATTTTATGGCAACCACAGCAAATGAACTGAATAGGGAGATACCAAAAACACCCAGAAACTGAACATGTAAACCAAAGTTAGTTCCTCAAGTGTAACTGATAATTGCATTAAATACCTTCCAGGAAAAAGAGTGGTATTGGTCTTCTAACTCAGAAGACATATAAGTCCTTTTTCCTCTTCAGATTTCAAAACGACTAAGGATAAAGTGAAGAACTATTCTATTCTATTACTGATAGCAAAACCAGAATCTTTCTTTTAAATTACCGTTCCCATAGAGGGACTAAAACTTCCACAGTTTTAGGATGATGACAATTTCAAAAGTATGCTCTCTTTCTTTCCGAAACCACTTGTTTTTCTGCTCTCATACTGATGTCCCACGTAATGAGACTTGAAGTGTGGCCTAATCCCTTCTCTCTTGAAAACAATCCATAGCATACACCTTTACACCTCCTTCACCTCTTTACTAGCAATAAGATCAAACTGATACACATTTTAGCCAAGGACAAGTTTAAATAATGTTGCATCCCACACAATTTACTGTATTTAATGAGACTCCCATGTGGAAGTAATCCAAGTTTGAATTGCTCGTGCCGGTCAAACAATATTGGATGGCACCTGGATAACAGGTGCCACTTCAGATCTACAAATTCAAATATTATAAACAGTGACACAAGTTTAAGCTTCTTCAACAGCTGGTCACCATTAGACGCCTGTGAAGTTTTCAGCACTCAGAGAAATGGGCCTTTGCAAGTGTCAGCAGAAATAAAGGAGCATTTTCTTTCCTTGGGTAAAATATCTTGTTTTTCTCATGTGTGGAACTATCCATTGTATTTCCTTTTAACCCAACCAGCCCAGATACTTAAAATGTCAGTTTGTCTAGTGCCAAGTTTAAAACATATAAAAGTATACTTGACCTGCTTCTTTCTCCTAAATGGAATCTTATTTTATCCTTCTATTTAAAATAATTTTCGTTCCTAGTGAGAAACATCCATTGCCAAACAGCAAGAAAATCTATATATAATAGTGAATTACTAATGTTGCATTAAACTTTTGCTACAAAGCAGCACATTTCAGTTTGACTATTTATTTACAAAACAAAAGCATCATGTAACCCCTAATATACAAGGACATACTAAGAATATTTAACACATCATATTAGGAGAAAACTTTAATAGTCTTATTCTTTTTACAGACACAAAAAGAAATTGTATGTGAATTTTGACATCATGGATAGAATTCAGCAAAACACAGTGTTTGTTTACCAGACAAACACATTCACAGCTCCATCAGAGAATGTCAGACTGGTGTCATTGCACCAAGTGATTCCTCCACCTTCTGTTTTGTTTCTTTTAGCCTATAGGATACTGCTCAGTGTATAAACATAGGGTATATATACAGAACCAGACTGAATCTGTTTATTTTCAGACAGAAATAGCATTTTAAGCGCAGATAGCAAGGCAGCCCAATAAGCAGATACTGTATGTTGCCAGATGCACGGACAGATCTGCAGCTGTTTACAGGATGTGTCAAGGAACTGTGTACCTGCTTCTCTGTTTTAATGGTGATGTATGGATCCACAAATAAAATTATCACACAAGGCATATCAGAAAGGCATAGCAATTACACTTGCCAAAGCAGAACTGGAACAAGGATCATTTTTATCAATATATTCATGGATAACTAAGTACGTTGTAGAAACTCTGAAATTAAAACACAAAACCTTGAGCCCACCCAAATAATAAAATACGAACTAACAAGAAATAAGAAACTTGTAAGTTGAATTGAACTTGAAATAGTATTGTCAGCCTGACCACATTACTTTCATGGTAACTTATTAACACATTTCACATGCTTACCTCTACACATAAAAACCCTGTAGAGCTGTAAGGTTGACTAAACATTGAAAGGATTTATGCAATTGAGAGAAGATAAGGTTAAAACAAAACACTTGGTCTTACTGCATTAATACCTAGACATTCATATCATTTCAAACTGCATCTCTCTTAAGGGTCTTGCCTGAGTTAAGACCAGAACTCCCTATAAAATGAAAGGAAAAAAGCCAACACACACAAATTCCCTTACCTCCAGGGGGTGCTTCAGGAAAGCAAGTATATTTTCACTTAGCTAATCAGACCAAACTTAGAAAGCTAAACTATGGGATGTATGGTAAAAACAATTTCTGAACACCTATTTTGATAGATATTTGAGCATTCCCAAAGTAGTCCTTTGTTTATCATCATTTTAATGTAGCAGCTAAAACATACATTTAAATAAGGACAGGAAGTCCCATTTCAACAGTTTTTTGCTTGGGGGCTTTTTGCCAAAGAAGTCTTTTCATTGTTTATTCCAGACTGACATTTTCAAAGACACTACTGTATTTTCAAGGTGTAACTATGAAAACATTTGTGAAACAATGCTATAGAAATAAATGCTAAAAATCAGTAGACTCTGTAGAGGTTAAAAAAGACATGTTTTTGTATATAGAAAGCTATACGAGCAGTTCCATTTAAAACACATCTTAAATCCACCTCATTCATCAGGCTTTATATCCTTCATTTTAGAAATCTGTTTCTTGAGGATATGGTTTGCAACATAGATGGCACATGTGTTTTCAATACTGGAATGTGTCTAAAGTAACTGAGTACAAGTCGGTATCAAATACCGCAGTTTGTTTTGCAAGTCGCACACTCCTTGATGTTAGCAAGACATTAACTAGTTCCACACTTTCCACACATCAAAGTTATTCTTGATTTATAAAGTTCCTGGTACCTGAAGTACATGTTAATGGGAGTGAAACTGCTTTTACAAAAAGCTAGACTATAGTAATGAAAATGAAAAAAAATAAGCTATGAAAGCTTAAAACAAGGTTCTGCAGGGGTGAGAAGGTGATTAGCAGGCATTTCTGTGTCTCAGGTCTCATAAAAACAACAAACCCAATCTTAGTCTAGAGAGATTTTCAAATTTTTTTCCTTTGTATATGTACCAAAATTTAGAAAAATGTTTACAGTTTGCATTAATTTTCCTTTTTTGTGTGTCCTCCAACATAAGTTTGAAAAATGCAGACCCCTTCAATCACCTTCTTGAACTGCAATTTGGGCATTGGTCACTGGAAAAAAGAAATAAATAATGGTCCTTCAACAGGTTGTTCTTCCAAAGTTAGAAACTATAAATCAGTTCATACAAAACCATTATTTTCCTTATAAAATCATTTTCCTGCAGAACCAAATTAACTGAGATAAGGGAGGAAAGATCTCAACTGGAATCAATTACATGTTATTAATTCATCCTAGAAGCTCCCTTACTGCTCCAAACCAAAGGCTGTGAAAACCTGCAAAATAAGAAAGACAATTATATTAAACTAATTCTTACACATTTTAGACTGAAACTGAACTACCTCAGAAGCACTGCATCATGATCAGGGATCAGCAGCTATGGATGTGTTTTCTGCAGTTATGCATTGTTTTCTAAACTGAGGAAACTTTCACCTAAGACAACAGATCTTCTTTGGTGTTCCACTGTTTAAAATTACAAACTTTTAACTTTCGCCATCCAACCACACACTACAATCCAGATCACCATGACATCGATGTCTTGAGTTACATATGGCTAGAAACCACTTTTCATTTCATTCTGGTATACAGTATTCCTAAGACCACTTCTTCAATACAAATTAGTTTTACTCAAAAACTGTGAAAAAAATTGTTCTGATTAAGTTTTTGCTGCTAATAAAAAGCAAAACCCTTTTTTTTTTTGCTGCTCAGTATTTCCTTAGAATCTTTCTATAAGAGAAGTTGTTCTGCTAATATTTTTCTTTTTCTTTTTTTTTTCAAAACCTAAGTGTTATGCCAAATATCACATTTGCTTTTTAGTATGTGCTAGGTAGCACACCTGGAAGTTCAAATACAAATTTATCAACTGATTTCAGTTAGTGCCAGGAAGGTGAGTCAAACTAGAAATGTTGTATACACACAATGCAAATCATCATTGATACACCAGTAGTGGTGTGATCCAAGGCAGCAGCCAGCAAGATCTGAGGAAGTAAATGAAGAATATACTCTAACAAATAAATCCATGTAACCATTACGGTAACAAACAACTACAGCATTCACCACCTTTATCTGTTCCCCCTTCCCGAAAAAAATCAAGTAAAATACACTTAACAATGGAAAAAAAAAATCACGCATGCACACAGAAAACATGCAGTCTGGTAACATAAATGCCATTTTTGCACTTCACAGACCCTTTGGAGTTTGGTTGGGGTTTTTTTAATGATACATATAACAAGCTGCAGCTGAAGCTAACTTTCTTCTTTTGCTGGAAGAATCCACATCTTTAAGAGATGCAAACTTTCCTGGAGTACGTACCTGAGACCCATGAAAATCTGCCTTGCCAAAATTTCTAAAATGTTTTTAAGCATGACAGTAAAGGAAACGGACTGCTTAGCACATTGCACCTCCCGCACAGTGAAAACCTCTTGCTAACGCTGATCATTATGAAAAAACCTCACGCCCTCCTGATTGGACACACAAAACCCCGGCTGCATCACGTTGCAAGCGTCTTAGTACCACACCCAGAAAGCTTTATTTGGATATGATCTTTTCCATGAATGAGCAACTACTTGCTTAGAACTATATAGCACACTCTGAAACCAAAAGTCCAATTTTAGGCTAGGAAAAAAGTTAAAACCATTTTAAACCTTCCCAGCTAAAATTCTGAAAATAAAGAAAATATAAAGTTCATAAACCAGCATGAACATACATGGATGATGACATTAATAAAAATCATACAAATCCTCTAATCTCTAAAGATTTTTATACTAATCACAGCTTCATTTCCTTTACAACCATATTTGAAGTGACAGTGGATCTAATTTTTTCTGAATAATCTTCTGGGACATTTACACAAGCCTAATGTATGCAATGCTCCTGCATTATTAATAATTTCTGTGGGAATGAAATGAAAATTTTACCTCACTTGCTAGGGTTTCCTCTGAACTTTTAAGTCCTTTCAAGCAATGCAAAGCAAGGCCCTGAGCCAGGAGATCATTTGTAGTGGGATCAATTAAGTGACTAAATTGAAAATAAAATTCAACAAAACGGCATTTTTAACCTAAATGTTAATTTAAACTGCTCTCAAGAAGAGATTTCAGCACAAATGCCGGTGCCAGCACGGTCACACAGCGCCATCTAGCAGTGACTCACAGGACGGCAGATACTGTGACACCGAGTTGGACATTTTGATAAATAAGTTTGTAACGTCCTCACTCATTTAAAGAAACTCTAAGAAACCAGGGAAGGAACCTGTACAATTGCTATAAGCAAACATAAAGGTGAAGCATTATAGACCGAATCTACCAACCGCTGCAATTCTCTTCCCATTGACCAAACTCTAGCCTCATAAAAGGGAGAAGGTGTTAAAAACATCTTTGATAGCTTATTCTGCAAAAAGCTTTCTAAACATGATCTGGAAAAGCTACGTAAGCATTAGTAGAACTCTTACTATAATGTAGTCCTGTAAGTCCAGTTCTTATTGCAAGTCTGACATCAAACTCTGATCTAATAGTTCTCCGACATGTTACCTTCACTTATTTTAAGTAGCCAAGACTTCTCTGCTTGTCAGGACTAAAAACTGTTGAAACATCTCAAGTTACATAGGCCAATAAATTCAAGGTTTCTAACGTACTGGGTGGGGGAAGGATCTTTTGAGGCCCTAACAAATGGCATCAAGATGGAGTCTTTACCAGATCAAGTTGCTCAAAATACTTGCAGAAATCTATCACGGCACAAAACACTAAAACAAAGCATTCCAAGTTTAAAGCTCTAGTTTCACAAGCATATATTTTAACTCAGCACAAGGAAGCCTTAGTGCTAAATGAAAGACAAGCCATCTCTTGTAAAGCCATCTCATGCCCACTCAGTCCAGGTAATGCTCTGCCATCTTTCTTTCTCAATGTCTCAAGGCATATGCATAGACACAAAAATTTGCACTGAATCAAACCAAGGAACTGATATGATTATACACTAAAATGACTAAAAAAAAAAAAAAGAAAAGAAAAAAAAGATGCCAAGAGTATTTTTGAAACTACAATGGGGAAAAATAAAAGTAAATTAAAAAGTGTGATGAAAATCCTTGGCTTAGCAATTCAGTTAGTATTACTAAGAGCAGTTATTATGAACAAGCGGTGACCCTAAATGAGGTGTGAAAGCAAATCCTTAAACCATTGTGAATCTCTATAAATTAGCAGCTTTCACTTCAGACACATTAAAAAACAGAAGCAGAGAAGCAAGCCATTCTGACTAGGATAGTAGACAACCCAGCACCAAGACTTCAACCTCCCCCAGTTTTATTCCAAAAACGGTTTCCAAAAAATATTTTTCTATGGAAGCGTATATTAGTGTTTCTCATCTTATACAAGAAACATTAAGACAATTATGACAGAGTTATTCTCTAACAGAGTTTGATCAAGATTTCAGTTGTCCTGGGACCTAAATTTAAAGGTTTCATAAACTGTATTTTGAGTAAGGCAACAAAAAACCTCCCTCCTCCACATTTATCAAAAATGGACATGCTAGATAAACATCCTAATGTACTTGATGATTGATGCAAATAAATAAACTGGAAATTGTCCAGAGGAATGAAACAAGAAAGGTCAGAGCTCTAGAGTACACGACCCATGAGAGAAGCTTTTAGGAATTAGATCTATTTAGCCTAAACACAAGATGCCTATAAAGAGAAGGCATAAATACATTCAAATATCTGAAAGGTTGCTATGCAGAAGAAAATAATCAGATGTTCTCCATACCCACTAAAGAACATACAGGCAGCTAAAGGCTTAATTGTGCTAAAAGGTATAGGTCACATACTCAAACACTTTTCAACCAGAAAGGTAGTTAATCATCCGAAAGGGGTTATGAATGCTCCATCACTGCATGTTTACAACACCCAGCTAAAATAAAAGCTGCTGAATGGCCCAGCCCTAGGAAGGAGAGCTCACCATGTCAGGTACTTTTTGGCCTATGATCTTCAACAGAGTGTACCAGTCTAAGAGGAGGCTCTGTCAGTCATGAACACAAACTTACAACCAACTCCCTGCAGGTGCTGAGGGAAAACAGTTCCACTTAAATTCCTCTCCCAGTCCTCCTCTGCACCAGTTTACACCCTAGAACTAAACTCCTCTTCCTGCACCTGGGAATCTGCAGGACTGCCTGCACCAGGTGAGCAGCATCAGACTGAGGTGCTAATAAACTATGAGAATTCCTCCTCAAGCCACCAAAGAGCAAAGTTCACAGCTCCCTCCATTTAAATGTAATTCTGCCTCAGTAAAGAGAGGAACCACTGACAACGCTGAAAAGCAGCATCTATAAAAGAGCTGGCAGTCACCTACAGATGACACTTTTTTCTTGCTCTGCTGTGTTTTTTTATTTGGAAAATCAAGAGACTCAAAGACAATTCTGAACAATTCTGACAATTCTGAATAAACTTTCCAAAAAGTCATTTTTAACAAAAAAGAAACAAGTGGAATAGCAAAAGAGGTTGTCAAGAAATTTTTCCTCTCATAAGCTTCCTGGAGTTTGGGTTTTTATGAAAATTAAGACCAAAAAAACCCCTTTAACAATCAGATTTTTCTCCTGTAACAGAAGATTCTGGTAGTGCTTTTCTTATTCTACTTCAGTGTTACAAAGAATATCTGTACCCATCAGCAATATATAAAGGTGACTGTCTTACAACTGAACTTGTTAATTCTTTTATTTTCTAGTAAGACTTCCAAACCATATTCACTCGATATTCTCCTTCCATCACTACCAATTATAAGACTCAAATTTCTACTTAAATAACTACTGGATCCTTAAATTTACCATCATGTGATGCTCTACATCTTTACAATCACAAAGGAAAATTAACATTTCCAAAGGGAAATGAACTTTTCAAAGCATGATAAAGACAAGCAGAAAAGTGGTGACGCATGAACAAACAACAGACTCTCAAAAGTCAACCATCACTTGGGGAATCAATTACAAATAAGCATGCTTCTACCCTTAAAACCTAGCCAACAAAAGCTGAGGGTCCAAAACGCCTAATAAAATCTGCAGTCAAGTGTTCTGTCTTCTATTAAACTACAAGCCAAAAAAATCACTTCTCTATATACCGGTGCCTTGTACAAATCAACGGCAATTCAGTTCTGGCACAATTAACTCAAAGTCTATTTATAGTTATCCAAGACAAAGTTCCTGCTTAGCTTCTTTCTGTAAGCAAATTCCAAAGCCAGGGATTTGAGACAAGACAATAGCTAATGTCTTCTGCTTAAATAGCCTGTTGTCAGCCCCAGCACTTAATCTGCAAACTCCAACTGGTAGCACACAAAAGCTACAGGATTCGAAGCAGCAAACTCAAAATTGATGGATGTGCATTTCTGTAGGCCCATCATGCCCTGGCATGAGTGTTGGAAAGACTGCACCAGCTCAGTCAGCTTAAGGTCCCCATGCGTGCTGTGTGGCCATAACAGCTATCCCACTTTCCCCAAGTGGCTGAAAATAGCACAAAAATCACTAAAATTGGACAGGACGAGGCCAAAGTTTCCTATGAACAGCAGAAACAAGTTATGACAATATAAAACATTCTAACACACAGTTTTGTGATGCAATAACATCATTTCTCTGCACATCCTGAGATGCAGAGCAGCCTTACCACTTCTCTCACAGTGAGAGGGCTCATTATCTATCTACTATTGCTGAGACCAAATAATTACTCAGTTTCTGTGAAACATTATGAGCCTGTACATAACTTGCTTCATTTCAAATTATGTTTTGGAGTACAGCAATGCCAGAAAAGAGCAGGACTGAATGGTTATTCCATGAACACCAGGAGGAGGATACAGGTCACATGGGAGTCTGCTCCAGCTTTGGTTCAGATGGCAGCACAATGTCATTTCACTACCACGGAGTTCCTTCCCTGCTAACTTAAGAACCTCCTGGGGCACAGTTCTATGGCCCCAAGAGGTACAAGGGACAGACTATCCTTTGGCAACTTGTTTGTCTCCACTATTTCAAATATAATTCACAATAAAAGATTTTTACAAAACTATATTTAAAATATTTAGATGGAAAAAGCAAGAAACTCAGAAGTTCCTGAAGATAAGCTCAAGAAAATTATATGCAGTCAACATCAACAAATTTTTTAAAAAAATTAGTACTTCCACAAACCTTAAGTTAAGCACACAAAATACACAAGTTAAATACCCAACTAGGCCTTACCCACAGTCAACTTAGGATGTTAATTCACAGTAGGTGGCATCTTCCCTCAAAAAAAACATTAAATTACATCCTGTATATTGTTTAGAATTTGCTAGAACAAATGAAAAAGTTAGCTTTGGAAACTAAGAATAGCACCACACTAGTGACAACAGTTACCAAATGACAAGCCCTGACAAGCTGTTAGGCACCCAAAAATTAAATACTGATGTCCAACCTGAACATCATCTGCCTTTACACTCAGTTTTATTTATGCTGTAGTTACACATTTCAACAAGTAGTGTTTGTCCTTACAGTTTTTAGTGTTTTGGTGAAATACACATGGTAAGACAGTGTACATAAGGTTATTAAAATTAAACAATTTTTTAACCATTCCTCAAAGAAAACAATATGTTGATCATTATAAGCAAACTCCTCAATGTTTCAAAGATAAGTCCGTATATAAAAGCAACCTAGCCTACCCAGATGAGTAAACAAAGCAGGAAGTGCTTCCAAATTGAATAGTTCTTCAAAAGGTGCATTTAGGCAATTACACTTCATGAATCTCATCTCCTTAACAGAGACTCTCTAGAAGGGAAACTGTGTCCAACACAAAACAAAACTGAAGCTAGAAAGTGGTGACTCTCCAGACAAAACAGAAGTACAAAACATACAAAACCTTGCTAATCAACAGGAAAGTTGCCAACCAAACCGACATGCGATCAAAATGCCAGCAAATAGCTTAAATCAAAGCACGTTTAGTCAAACGCGTATGGCTCCACTCCAAAGGTGCCCAATGTTGCAGGCCCCTCCGTTCAGTGGTTCTGAGCCCAGCTGGGCTGGAAGGGCGGGAGCCCTCCCGGCTGGGCTGGCGGGAGCGCGGCACAGCCACAGTCTCTCCTTAGGCACTGCTGCTCCCTCTCGGCTGCTCCCGGCACGGCACCACCGCCACAAGGCTCCCGCACAGCCCCACTGCAGAGCCCGGGGCTCCGACCTTTCAAACCTGCTCCAGCTGAAAAAAGCCTCAACTACTTCATACATTCATTACCTTATCCCAGTTGTATGTGTGCATGACCACTGTATAAACATTCTTTTAGAAAGAAAGCAGAAGGGTAATGTCCAAACTCGCTCATATAGTCAAGTGGGCCTGGGGAGACACAGAGCTGTACCATAAAAAAAAAAAAAAAAAAAAAGGCAAAAATTAAAAGCACAGATGAGCTAAAACAGCAGCAGACACACTCCAGGGATGGGATGGGAATCAAGGAGAGATAAAAAATGGCTACATGTTTCACATGTAGCTACTTTGCTACTTGTTCACTCAGCGACAGGACCTGTTTAAACACCTGAGAGCCACAGAATCACTTACCAGGCTTACAGGAACATAACCAAAGCCAGTCACAAAGAAGGGAAAAAATACACTCAGTCTGATAGTCCTTTTCTCTCTCTCTGTTTTTTTCCCTTGTCTTTATCTGTTTTCATCAATGAGGAAAAGCACCAAAACCAATTTGTATCTATTACCTGTTTTAGTACATTTCTACTGTCTCCATTCAGCCTCCATAATCACCTGGCAGTCTTTTCTCTTAGTATGCCCTCAGGCATAACAGAGGGAGAACAACACAGATTATGGTTCTGTATTTGGAGACACAGAACAGTTTGAGTTGTGCTGCACTCAAAATGCTTAAAAGCACCAAGCCAGAAATCAACTCACCCGGGCTTGCCTTGCTCCCCAGAGTAACTTACAGCAATTCACATATAGAGGCATCTGCATTGAAACTGACAAAAGAGCATTCCCAAGATATAGTAAAAGCTTTTCTTAATGAAAGCTGAGACCATGGTAAGTTCAGAGAATTATACCCTCACTGGCAGCTAAACTTCATCCTTTCTAGCAAACGAAATTGTAGTCAAACTGAGGCAAGAGCCTGCAGTGAACATTAACCCTCTACCACTATTCCTCAGTCATCCAGGGTAACAAGCACGTTCTTTTCAAGTGCTCCTACAAATGCTCCTGATCAAAATATAATCCCTGCTCCTACCTCTGAGAGTACATGGTCAAAGAAATTTCTTCAGGTTATAAAAAATGGTCTGTTCTCCCATTAGCTTTTCTAAATCTACTATAAATTTTGCTTAAGCATGAAGAACCATGCGAGATGTAAAGCTAATGCCTCTGTAGAACACCTTACAAAGCTCCTCATCATCTGAGTGCTTATGCTGAACTCACTTCATCACTGCTATTTATGCTTCACTTGCTAATTGCTTAACCATCTACTACTGGGACATACTCCGCATAGGAGGATGGATGCTACCAGGAGTTGAAATTTACCTTTCATGGTTCAATACTTTTCAAATTCATTCCTCTGTATTACATGAAATTCAGCATTGTCAGAACTTAACTCCATTGCACAACCACCAGAGCATGCAGCCAATGCTTTGTCACTAGAATTAACCCTAAACATGTCGTGCATGCTTAAATTTACCTATGTGAGCTCTCTGCAAGTGTCTCTGAAGATTATGTGCACATACAATTTACTAGGTTCTTCTACATGCTCCCAACTTCCAGCTGCCTGCCCTATGATTGTAAAATAAAAACACTGAAAGAAAAAATAAAAGTGTCACTCACAGAGGAATAGACAATTTTAAAGAAGATAAAGAAGGACAGTACACACTTGTCATATCAAGTGCTAATGGTAGTGATGCAATTATGAGGAGAAAACAGACTCTAGTTCTTATCTAGTTCCCCCATAAACAGGGGACACATTTTCCAGTTTGAGAACTTGGAGTTCTATCCTGTAACAGAGACAACATCCTCAAAGCTGGACTCCCCACTTAACAGAAAGTTGCCCAACAGGAATAAGAAGTTGATGCTGAGGAAGCCGAGGAAGGAACAACTCACCGCAAAGAGGTCGTAGATCTTGCCCTGTGCTAAATGTCAGAAGTGATAAGTAACAGAAGTCTAGCCACACACGGGTTAGGAAGTTTTACAGGGAACACTGGAGCAGTAATACACAGCTGCCAAAACCACAATTATACGTTAGTTTATGGAGACGTAGGGAACATGTAGTGCTGCAGATGACTCACGACGTGATGCCGTATGAACTCCACACTGCAAGAAACCATCCCAACAATATCCAGACTCACTGTCCCCCTCACTGGCTTATAGGACACTTCTGGATGCACTGGGAATATCTATTTCTTCTAAAGAACTGTGAAATCTTGATCATCTACAGTTGTGCAACTCCAACTGCTACAGTCCATGAATCTCACCTGTTTTCTTCCCCACTATGTCCCATTTCACCCTCTCTCCTCATCCTCCTACTAAGCATCTCACCATGAAAGTTTCAGATTTTAAAAAGAAGAAAACCTCCACATCCCAAGTATTCCCATACTAACTGCATGTCAGAGCACACTTTTGAAGCCTGAGAACCAAGAATCAGCACACGAAACAAACTTATGCCAAGCAGCAACTCCAATCTTCTAATAGCAGGAATCTGCATCACTGGAACTGTAAGGCAATTATCTCAAGACAACAGGTACAGAAATAAATTACTGCCTTGCTCAGTATCAACATCCGAAAGCTTTTGCATCCAGATTAAAAGTCAGCTTGAATCTGAAAGAGAAATCTGAGGCAGAACAGGTATGCCAGTAAGGTTATCAAGCAACGCAAAAAATTACACAGGGCTGTGACTCTACACGTTTTAGACAATGGGGGGAATTCTTCAGCAAAGGTACAAAACACCAGAATTTACATCTCTGTTCACTTTTCTCCATCACTCAGCTGCTTCAGAGACAGTTTCATGACTGCAATGTTGTAGAGAAAACAGGAACACCCCTCATCAACAGAAAAGTAGTGTGGGGTATTTTGCATATTTAAGCACACCATGCATACCCTGGCCCTCGAAAAAGGATTATAAGTTATCTTTTTTTTCTAAATTGGAACTGCATTCACAACCATTTGAAAAGTACAAATCTAAACACAAGGACTAATCTTGAATTCTCTGACTCAGAAGGCACTTAATGAAGTGCCTTATAATGATTTGTCTTTTAGCTTAATAAAGAATACTAAAAATACCTCACAATGAGGATGCCTCACCCCAAAAATTATAAAGTAGTCACTACTATTTTACATGATACTTATAAAGAAATAGATAAGCGTTACCAGCAGAGTTGAGTGCAAAAAATCGAAAGACCAACTGCTGATTCTGAGTGACTAAAAGCATACACTGGAAACCAGTCAAAATACTTCATCAACCACTATGTAGGCTGCAGAGAGCTTATTTTAATAATACAGTAACCTATTAAAGAGATCTCTACTTTAAAACAATAAAATAAAAATCTAATTTAAAATTTTATTGTGTAGTACAAAAGTACTTCTAAAACAACACTTGAAACAAAGGACCAGATTCTGAAGTGATTCACAACCCATGAACAGTCTTAGTAACTCACAACCTGTACAGTCTTAGTAATTTTCTTTATTTTGCACTTGGATGAATAAAACTCACGTTGCAGCATGCTTTGCTGTGTCTGTATGGGGATGACCAAAGTCTACACAAGCATGCCTTATGCAACACAATGAACATGAGACAATGCCTTTGAACGCTGAAGTGCATTTTAGATTGTAGCACCCCATCTGCTTTTCAACAGCAGACTCTTTCCTTCTACACCTGTCTTCTTTTCAACATGAGGTCTTAAGGAGATAATTTTTTCTTCCTTGTCTTCTTCCTTCTTTCTTCTACTCAAATGTCTTGTTAATGTAGATGGAAAGTCTTAATGACACGTCAGTTATATCCACTGGTAAGCAAAACTGACAAGTGTTTAGAAAATTAACAAAACCCTCCAGATAATTTCTTTAACAGGATTTCAAAATATTATTTGATATTTGCTTTAGAGAAATACATAAATTCTCTGCACAAGGAGTTACAGAGCTGTAAGACATGTAACTTGGACTATAAAACACTAAGATGCAATAAGAATTGGCAAGTCTCACTAAAAAAAGTCCTGCCAACTAAACACAATAATGGAGTGAGCTCTACACAGCAACTTTCCATCCAGCACACTTACAGAAGAAATTTCTGAAACAGTGAATAGGATGTCTGAACTAATTTTAGATTCGTCTAAAACTGCTAAAGCAAAGCTAAAAGCCTGTAACATAACCCAGTTTCTAAGTGCTACATCAAAACCAAGCCCACTGAATTAGCAGAAATAATTCTTGTTTGTAGAATCCCATGCTAGAGGAGGAGTATGTTCTGTGCTAGTATTTATTTCTAAAATCCACAACAGTGTAGTGCAGATAAACTGCGACTGGTTTTAGACTCACTGAACGTTTAATAACAGTTTTTGCTTTGTCTTCATAAAAAAAAAGTTAGTGTTCATTTTTCTGGTATTTCTAACTTACTAGCAATGCCTTTCCTGCCCCCAGCATGTTTTACAATGGCTGAGGAAGGAATGCTTTGGACCTGAACAGCCCTGAGCCAGAAGCAATCTGTAAGAAATCACAAGCATACTTAATGTCTTGATCCATCAAAATACATTCAAAGCTGGGCCAAAACCCATTAATTTCACAGAACTAGAAGCATAAAGGTGTCAACATATGTGAATACAACCACCCACTTCAGAAGTCAAAGCATTCTATGTCTGGCTATACATGTGCAGTTCCATTTTTCAGAGAGAAAGTACAGCTACATGGCAAACATACTGAACTCCCTTCCCAAGCAAAAACCTTGCTCACAATATTTGAAAGCTCCCAGCTCGCCCACTTCCTGTTTTTCACAGCAGGCATTACTCGTCTGTACCATGAGAGTTTCTTCCTCCAGGGCGTATCTCACAGGGGGCACTCCAGCAGGTCTGCAGGCATGTCTAAACTATACAGCAAGTCATGCTGCCAAGAAACCAAAACCAGTTTTAGAACCAGTAAAGCCACCATCAGCTACACTGTTTTCAGAATATGAACAAGTACCCATGGTACAGCCCTACACTGATAGCAGCTGGTCCACACATTTCTGTGTGGCTCAGGCTCACAAAGGAGCTTTGTGTCCCCACAGGATGGTATGCAAGATTTGCTCAGAATGCTTCCCACCTTCACACTGTAAAGCAGATACAAAAATAGGTTCAGCTCTTCTGCTGGTTTCCCTTTGCCTATTTTTAAGCTGATGCAGTCCCTGACTTTTAATCACCATTGCTGTTATTGCAGTATCTGTATATTGCTGATTCACACTCTGGTTCTCTCCCCAGACAGAGGCAATCTTTGCTGTGAAAAGCACAGCCCTCAGTTTTCACCTTTGGATATAGACACTCCTAGAAGCAACAAAGGGTGCTTGTACAGAAAGAACATTTTTGAAATACATGAAAAGCAAGGAGGACATTATATCCATGTTCAGTTACAGGTGAGTCAACTTGAAAGGCAGCTTGCATTGTTACAACTTCCAGTTAGCAACATGAGCCTGTCTGATGCTGCTTTTCTTCCTTATATGATTTTTTCCAATATTGCAATTAGACAGAAGACACTAGAAGCAGTGCCTGACTCCTTCAAATGGAGCAATAACTGCAAGTTCACATCTAATTTTTGAAAGCCAGAACTTTATTCCAGCATCTTTTCAGTAAGTGTTGTCTCAAAAGCTTAGGAACATGTAGGAAATAAGTTAATCCAAACACTTTTATTTAAGTAATAGCTGTCCAAGACATTGTGACAACAGACAATCTTTCATCTTAGTGAGTATTTCTATCTTTTCCCCAAGATTATAACAGTTCTACATGAAACTAATAAATTCTAGAAACACAGGGAATGATTTACAAAATAGCTCTTACAAAACAATTTCTTCCTATTTTTTGCATACCCTAAACAGTATTAAGTTTAATTTCAAGAAATGTTTGACATTTGGATCATGTTAAGCAACAGTTACTATTACTGAGTAGCTGCTTCACTGTATGGACAAAAAGATTAAAGCCCTATTTGACATTCTATCTGAACTTCCCATATGACTTAATATAAAAAAAAGCCAAACATGCCTTTTTAAGAACACATTGAAAGGAATTACTTAATTTCAAAAAGAAGAAACTACACTGCATAATTTCTGCCTATCACCTAGCACTGAGGCTTTTTTGTTTGTTCCATTTAATGTATGCACATACATTAACAGAAACTAAATCAAGACTTGGATTTAATAATGACTAGAAACTAGAGATCAATTTCATGTGCAACTACCAAAATGACTCTAGGACTCCTCCTCCCAGCAACTGCAACTTTGAAGAGGTTTTTAGTTCTCAGATTCAGATCCTAGATGTAGACTTATTTGTATTCTAATGTTATAAACCGTTAATTTTCTGAAAAGATAAGGTATCAAAAATTTAAGGTAGTTCTTTCCCTCGCTGCACTCCCATCTTTCCTACATCTCTCCCACTAAAATTCCAAGAGCACAGAACAGTCATCTGAATCTGAAGTCAAAAGTAGTTTCTGGAATAGTATGCATCAGAACAACTAAGGTAAAGAGGAATTAAACTTAAGAAAGCCATAATGAGAACATATTTGCAATCTTAATCAAACAGCTGCCACAAATGAGGTTTTTTGGACCAGCACTCCACTTCTCTGTGGAAAGAGCATAAATACTCTGGAGTTGTACTACTAATTTAATAATCACCTGGGTTCCCCAAAGTAATTCAGCACTTGAATAATTCAGCATCTTATTTCTCCATAAGAAAGACCAATGGCAATAAAGAAAATGAGATGCAACTGTTTACCAGTATCATGACATGTTCAAGAAAAGAAACGGCCATTCTGAGAAACCAGGACTGTTTTTAGAAAAACATAAGGGACAGACAACTTTGTAGTCTTCCAGTATGCAAGTTTAGGTGCAAGATACACCTGATCTTGAATTAATTAATAAAATTTAAGTTTCTGTTTTGACTAGTCAAAAGCTACACAAAATTATTCAGATAATACTTGTCTATTGAAATATGGTATTAATCCAACTTTTCAACTTTTTTGTCAGCATACTTTGCATTAATGAGATGAAATGTGGTCAAGCATAACCACAAGTTTGAGTATTTTTAGGACTGGGGAGGCAGAACAAAATCACGGGGAGATTTTTAAAGTACTTGGAAGAGAAGGAGAAATAACATTCTCAGCTCTTTGGAACCTACAAGGTACAATCCTGTATCATCCCACCTCCATCCTACCAATCATCTCTCCTGAAACAAAAGATCATGGAGAAGACCACCTCTGCTCCAGTGCAAACACACACACACATACCACCAAGTAAAAACGCACTGACTGTGCCTCTCTCCTTCTTCCCCTTAGGCTCCACCAATCACAGTTAAAAATCAAGAATTAATATATTTCCTGTCCACCCCTATGAAAACTCTTCAATTCAGTGAAGCAAGTAAAATGTCAAAAAAAGGCACTGAATGACATCTACCTGATGTCCGCTCTGTCAAGAAAATCTAACCATTCTGAAAGCACTAGTCCTGTAATCATTTTGCTTAATGCCAGGGAAACACTTTACCTCCTCACCTTCAGATCAGAAAGGGATCAGAAGGGGATTTTTAGAAGCATAATTAAGACTGAAAACATTTGATGACAGCTTGACAGCTCTGAACATTCACCCCAGAAAAACTGACAGGGCTCACTCATAATGTTACCTGTTATTTTGTATCCATATGCAGCCAGCTGTCCAGCCATGTATTCACCATCTGAATTATTGTGAGAACATCCCCATGTACGAATCCAGATCTTCTGAACACCAGGAATAATGCTGTCAAGTAAAAACAAATGAGAAATGAAAGTTAAATGGTGAATAAGCTTCCCCTTTAAGCCCACCACTGAACTGACTGAATGAACAGTAATTCTTCAAACTCAAACAATCAACTCAAACAACAACAACAACTCTAAAACAGCTGAGGAAGAACAGTAATTATGTGATTTTAGTGTAATGGGCATTAGGTCTTGCTGGGATAGAGTAACAGAAACTCATATAGGGCTGTGTTTTACATTTGTGACTGCAACAACGTTTCAGCTGTGATTGAACAATGCTTGCTTGTGCTCCATCCCACCACAAGCAGGCTGGAGATGGACAACAGGTTGGGAGGAACATAAACAGCACAGCTGATCAACAGGATAATTCATTCCAGACGACATCATGTTCAGCAATAAAAGTTGTGGGTTTGGTCTTTCCAAAATAACCATTGTTCTGAGACTGGTTGGGTACCAGCCTGCTTGTGGGAGGTGCCGAATGGCTGCTTTTGCATCACTTGGGGTTTTTCCCTGCTCCTTCCTTCACTTTATCTGTCTTCATCTCAACCCACAAGTTTTCGCACTTTTACTCTTCCAGTTCTCTCCCTTGTGGTAGAGTCAATCCACCACAACTAGCAAGAAAAGAGACAGAAAAGAGTTTTAACATGGAGAAGGTGCAGGAGCTGTAGGATAACAACAGATTCAGTACATTGCAATTATGTTAAAGTAACAAAGAAAACCCCACAAAACAAACAAATAAAACACCAAAAAAAAATTCCCAAACTTAACCCCCCCAACTTTGTCAAAATTATCTTATCATGTAACAAGTAACCTTCAAGTGACAGCACTGAAATTAGGCCACCAGCAAACAAACTGCAACCTTTGATATTACGGCATGCACTGACTGTAGCTCCCTCCACACAAGCTGTATAAATTTACTTGGTGGCCAAAAGCTGCACGAACAGCGGGAAAGCCCCATCCCAACCTTTCCGGGCTACAGAAGCAGCATGGCAGACACGCGGTGCAGAGCCAGCACATACAAGGCTCCAAAAACCAACAAAAAGTTCGTAAGAAGCTCTCATTGAAATTCCTGGGATAACTGCCAATGAGCTAAAGATGCCAGTACAAGAACACTACACATCCTAGAACACAATACTGCACCCTGCCTACAGCTTTTTTTTTCCCCTCCCCCTCCCTTTTTAACAGACACTTCCCCTGGCTAAAAATAGAAATTTGTTGATGGAACATTAATGATCATTAACTGTAAACACAGGGTATTTAGACTTCCTGCTGTCTAAACAACACATGCTCAATGTACTTTCTTGGGTACAAAACACTAAAACACAGCGTGCCAGAGAATATACAGTACCTGAACACTTTGGGGCATGAAGTACTTGTGTCAAGTATCTACAGAGCACCAGTTCAGCTGTCCATACATTCCTGGCAGACTGGGGCCAATGCACTTTTAGAGGCATGAGGATAAAAATGCATTGTTATGCTTATAAAGTCTCTTTTGAATGCCAGCAAAACCCCAGAATTTTATTTCTCCACAGGCAATTAAATTTCCATACACAATTTATTTTCATCTTTATCATCTAGGGAAATTGTATCCAACGACTTGAAACTAATGTGTGAGACAAGAAAAAAAAAAACAAAAAACCCAGATCTCAGGCCTGCACTAGAAGCTATAATCAATAACTGAGTTGACCTATACTCTAATCAATTCCACTGCAGCAGAAAGTTGATTCTGTTCTTATGGAAATCGCAAGTAGGAAAAATGCAAAGATGCATTTTGTGCTTATTGCATAATATTTCCACTGAAGTGAAACAGCAAGTTCAAAAGAAGTTTCACCATGTCATTTGCAGAATATACATACAAGAAGTACATAGAGCCTTTGCAAATCCCAGGATGCAGAAAACAGATTGAAAGACTGAAGCAAGGATGATGCACCCTTCATGAAAGGAGACTGGGAATAAACAGCTCAGCACACTGAGCATACACAAGGGCCCTGAGAGGATGCACCCACGAGACGGACAGGGACACACTGGAGACAGTCCAACAAAGGGCCGTAAAGATCACGAAGGAACTGGAACATGCCTCGTAACAGAAACAACTCAGAGTGCTGAGACTTTCTGCCTGAAGAAGAGAAAGCTCAGGGTGATGTCATCATAGTATAAAAATACCTGATGGGAAAGTGCAAAGACAGCAGAGCTGGGATTTTTTTCAGTGGTGCCCAGTGACAGGATCAGGAGCAACAGGCACAAACTGAAACCTGTGAGGTTCCCTACAAGCATCAGGAAACACTTTTTCCACTCTAAGAATGACCAAGAACTGGCACGGGTTACTCAGGGAGACTGTAGAATCTCCATCTCCTGGAGATACTCATAAACTACCAACTGCCAACCGGCTCTTTGTGCCAGTGCTCAAGCAGTGGGTTTGGTAAAATGACCTTCCAACCCCAACCCTTTTGCAACTCTCAGGATTTCATTCCTATTTCTCATTTCAGGTGTCAAAAGGCTACTCCATAACTGCATTTAAAAGAGTTCAGATTGTATTTAGGTAATTAAGATAAAATGACAATTTTTCAGAAATCTTTTACACATAAAAGCGTAACAGAACCCATTTTTCCAGTCTGATTATTCCGTTTATCAACATCTCAGCAATAACTGATTTCTACAGACAATCTGTCTAGGAAAAGAAATTTGCTTAGGATTTATTATTTATTCTCTCTACGTTCTTCAAAGGACTATTTCACTCATTTTTATCTGGTACACAGATTTTACATGAAGATATAACACAAACCTCCAGCTTATTTCTGAAAGCTGACAAGCACATAGGAGATACAAGAAAAGCACCAACACAGGGTCAATGTAAGACTTCACCTGTCACTTGGGGGCTCATCATCTGCTTGAACGTTTTTTTGGGAGTTGCGTTTTCGCACTTTGGGAAAAACATTCCTTCTCACAAACTGCCGATCGTGTGGCTTCAGATCTTCTGCTGACACGATGTCTTCAATATCCTCAAGCACTGACTCACAGGCAGCAGGCATCTTCAGGAAGTGTTGGAGAAGACTGGCATTAGGAAAGCATTTGAACACAAAACCAAAGCCTCGTATCTACTGCACATTTCTCATAAAGTCAGATATATCTGTAAGCACATGTGTAATACATCCCCCATGTGAGGGATACTGAGCACACGAAAACAATCCACTATCAGAGACATTTCCTGAATGCTCTCTTCCCCCACACCTCAAACAGAGGCAGGGAGAAAGTCACAAACCATACAGATTCTTAAGGGCTGATTTATAAATCATCTGGACCTTGTCATCTCCTAATTCAAAACCCCTTCATCTCCCCTGACATGACACATCCAAGGTACAGGTATTTTTAATCATGGCAGCATCATAATAAAATAGTGACCTCATGTTATATGATGGATGTACTTGCACTCACATCACAGAAGAAGAATGAAGGACACAGAATCCAAGTGAGGCCAGTCTGGCTCTTATTTGTGTGTGGACACTATCCAAATGTGTTCTCACAGTCCTTTTGAAAATAAACCAAACTATTCCTAGAATTCCTGGTCCCACAGGTCTTTCATCTGAACTAGTTCATTCAGTGGGACAGTAAAATAAAAATTTCTGTTTTCAGGTACAGAATGTTAAATAACTGTACCTAACTAATAAAAAATAAATATACTACAATCTGGCTAGAATAATATATTAAAAGATTGCTAATACCTAATTATATTTTCCACAAGAAAATAAATATACATGCATATGTATCTCCCAGCAGATGTGAAAATCCAGATTTGTTTTCAGGAATCAAAAAAAAAAGCCATTTGCTAGAAAAGTCTATAAAAAGAGTTACTGTGTTAATTACACACCACACTGTGCTGTAACTCCTACTTAGAATAAAGTCTGAAGCACCATTGGAAACTCAGGTGTTTTACATAAACCAACACTTCACTAAGGAAATCATACAAGGGTATTTCACTGTTTACGGGGAAAATACAACATTTTCCCAAATGACAATGAAAAATAAGGCTTTAATTCCTTTAAAATTAGATTTCAGGAATGGAAGATTTGCTACTGGCATAAAAACACTTCCAGATGTTGCAAACGAATAACTGAAGAACATAAGAAAGTAAACATCTGTGCATGTTCCCAGCTTGTGTCTTTCAGTCAATTTCGCAAAATATACTTCAAAATAAAACTTCATGTAAGCTGAACCATCACACATTTGCATTTAACTTAAAAAGGAACAGAATAGTGTCACAAAGAGGATACATCTGCCCTAGCTACTTAGGCAATTAACATTCTTCTAAACAAAAAAAAACCAAAAAAACCCAAAAAAAACCCAAACAGGATTTATACAGTTATGCAGCAAAATAGGAACAAAAATAAACATTTGTGAAAAGTCCAGTAATACAGAACATGAGGGAAGGTGATATCTCTTACACTAATTTATACCACTGAGAATATCTACAAATAGGCAAAGTTATCATATCAATATCAGGAAGGGAATAAAAAGTCTCAATTTGTTGTTTTTTCTCTCTTACAGAAAAATATCCAATGTAATGGAGCAGCTGGAAAAACAAATAAGCTTAGCTTATTTCAGAGACCCTGGAAGAAAGAATACAGACAAACTAAAATTCCTACCTTTTCAAGCAAGGTCTAAATCCTCTTGGACAGTAAACCTGGAGGGTGGGGAAGTGGGGAGGAAGAAAAGGAAAAAAGACATGGCATAAACAAGCAGAACTGGCAGACAGAAAACCATTAATTCGTGTTACTGTCCAACAAGCACTCATCCTCCCTTTGCAGAAATGCATTCCTTGCTCAGTTTGACCTCAAGTGGACCAGGTACACACACTGGCTGGCTGGCAAGGTGGAAGAGTTCCCACAATTTCCCTGTGCCCTGAGCAGGGGCACTGTTCTTTTTATTCTTCTTCTATTGAGTCTTTTTTTTTTTTTTTTTTGTCAAAGTCAGATGTATTTAAGTTATCTCAGATTTCCTCCAGATTCTGTCTTCAGTCAGTGTAAAATTTTGAATGAAAGAAGGGAGAAAGATTAACAGTAAGTTTTAGTTCAAATCATTCACAATTTTTTAAAAATTAAAACACTGTGAAGTTATTTTAAAACAGATTAGTTGATATCTGCACTAGTTCCATATGCATGAATGAAATCTCCTCCACAAGAAAAAAAGAAGAAAGAAAGACGGATTCCTGCAGCTATTCTGGTAGACTGACTGAAACAAGAAGTGATAACAAAAACAGAAGTTAATGTATTCTCATACAGCCAAGCTGCACCTACAGAACTCTACTTTTTTTTTTTTTTAATGTTAGCAAGCAAATAAAAGACTAGAGTTGTTTTAACATCTTGTCACAAACAAAACTTCCCTTGTGCCAGTCTGGTCTGGTCATCCCTCCTCAATCTCCCTGGCAGGTACCGAAGGAGAACTTCCATCCAGGTGTCAGAGGACTGCCCTTCTCAGCTATTTACCAACAGGTGTCTCCAGTAAAGCCCCGGGATTTTATCCCCGGCCTCACACAGAGCAGAAAAAAACTGCAGCGTTAACACACAGCGAGACTGAGTTTGAAATACACGTATGTATGTATATGTATATGTGTGTGTGTGTAGGTCTTACAGAACGACGGAATTCTCAGCGTTGGGAAGGGACCTCCAGAGATCATCCAGCCCTGCCAAGGCAGGGCCACCTGGAGCAGCAAGTTACAAGGGAATGTGCCCAGGTGGGTTTTGAATGTCTCCAGAAAAGACACCACAACCTCCCTGGGCAGCCTGTTCCAGTGCTCTGCCACCCTCAATGTAAAGTTCTTCTTCCTGTTAAACTTCTTGCGTTTTAACTGATGGTCACTGCTCCTCGTCCTGTCACTGGGCACCTGACGAGTCTGGCACCCGCCCGAGATATTTATACGCACTAATGAGTCTTCCTCTCACTATTCTGTTCTCGAGACTAGACAGCCGCAGTTCCCGCAGTCTCTCCTCACACACATGAATACATAAACAGTACATGTGAATATAAACACACAAACACGAGCACGGCCCGAGGGGCAGCCGGGCCGCCGTCCGGACCCCGCAC
>VWZU01016623.1:330-44777 GCA_013397095.1 Sterrhoptilus dennistouni | reverse complement strand
CCGCCATCGCGCCCCGCCCCGGGGCACCGCGCGCAGCCACGCCAGGACGGTGGCCGGCAGAGGCCATAACACTGAGAGCGCGGTCTGCCGGAGCCTGGGAGACTCACCTCCGCTTTGACTGGAAATTAGCCATCCCAGCAACGCCTATCCAGTTAAAACCCTTGCGATGCTGATGTATCTGATCCAAATGGGTGATAAGCTATTCAGTCTTCTTCTGGCCACAGTGCGCTTTCTTTATTGTTGTTTCCCATCGTTAATTTCCTCAAAATGCAATGCTAGCAGCAATTTTGCTGAATAGTATAAACTATTTTGGTTAAAATATTTAGTATCAGATGGCTGAAGTTTCTGGCACTGTTTTCCTCCAAACTTTTCTGATTGATATTTAGGAAAACACCAGTGTGGTTATTGGCTGGCTGAAACTAAAGCCCTGAGCAGATTAAACCTGCAGTGTCCTTGGGATCAAAGT
Source organism: Sterrhoptilus dennistouni (assembly GCA_013397095.1). Lineage (NCBI taxonomy): Eukaryota > Metazoa > Chordata > Aves > Passeriformes > Zosteropidae > Sterrhoptilus > Sterrhoptilus dennistouni. The sequence continues at coordinate 44,311 of VWZU01016623.1, read as the reverse complement.
GTTGTAGAGAGGGAGCATATTATTATTGCTTTGGTTTTAATATACACAGTTAACCTAAAACAATTATTTATGTTGTATCTTTAATATATTCTATTTTGAGGTAGTTAGCCTTGGAATGTAAAAGTCACCACTTCCTGTAGTGGCATTTCATACATTAGGATTCTCTCCTTAGAAGGAGCCTTTGGAATCAGTTTATTCTTAAAAACACAGATTATAGTCTCACTGGAATGGGAGGGAAAGTGAATGAAAATCCTGGGTGCATTCCATAATAGGTCTGTTGGTCTACTCACAGATAAAATGTGCCAACTTCTAGTTACAAATATCATCTCCCTCTCCTTTTTCTTACAAACTCATGCTTATTTTATATAATGTTCATCTGACAACGCTCACAGGAAGGAAAAAAAAAAAAGGAAAAAGAAGAAAATATGGACAAAGGAACAGAAGAAATTTAAAGAAGATAACCAGGACAGAAAGAAGGAAGCACTTCACTTAAATTAGTCTCTAAGAACAAATCATTCTGAGCAGGACTGAGCACTATTAATATCACCCTGGTCTCATGATAGAATCATTGTTACAGTTGAAGATATATTTGCCTTCCTGTTTGATCTTTGTTGGAGCACACAAGTACTTTCCAGAGATGCTCTCAGAGAGACACTGTGTGATGTAATTTGTTACCTTTGTGGCATTTTTAGCCCAGGAGAGAATGGAGGGAAATATTTCAAAATGGGTGGCTGCGCTGATCTATTTCAGACCTCCTCCTATGGAGCAAGAAGTCTTTACTAGGTCAGTAATAATGGTAACTATATCCCCAGTCAGCATTTTAACTGCTGTCTGAAAAGGTTAGAGATTTTTTTCCTTCTTTCTTTTCAGTTTCCCATGTTCAAAGTATTTCACATGTGGTCCTTGAATTCATCTTCTCTGTTCTGGGAGCACTGCACTGCCCTCCCTCACATCTCTCTCCACCAGCCAAGTGTTTCTGCTCTGGTTAAACCCAACACCAGTGCTGGTTCACAGCTGGCTGAAAGAGCAAAGCACAGCCTGCAAGGTATAACCAAAAATATCCAAACGGCCAACACTGACAAGCACTACTCATTAAGGGGAGGCAATGATCTCCAAGAGCAGCTCCCAGGCAGGAATAACCCATGAGTCCCATATCTAGTGACATAAATAGGCCACACTGAGCAGTTCCAGCATGATCCAGCAGAGCCTTTACTTTGTCCAGCTGCCAAGAATTCATAGTATCAGGCAGTCCTTGTGCCAGTACAGTCCTGTTGAGTCCTAGGATGTAGCCACAAATTGGAAGGCACTCTCCCAGGGCTTTGGAAGCTCACAAACCTAAATTGCATTGTAACATAGGCATAGTAACAAATGAAGCTGAGCACAGACAGCAGGTAGCACAGCAGGGAGAAGGGAGCAGATAATTCCCAACCACCCCCTGATCGCTGAAAGAAAGTTTATCCGTATCTACCTGAGAAAACTGCTTTTTATGTGACAAGTGGCTGGGAGGACAACTTCCAGTGCTGGCCTTCTCTGGGCTGGCAGCATACATGCTCCACTTCCTTGAGTGTCCAAAGAAGAGCTTTAGATTACATCCTTTCCAAGTTGCCTGCAGACTTTACTTCCTACTCTTCAGGGCTGGTAGACTCAAAGACATCAGCCTCAGGCTGGGTTACCAACTGAAGTCATAGGTTTTGCAGGAGTAGGTAGTTGGAAAAATACAAAAACTACTGGGAAAATAAAATCCAAACCTCAGTTTCAGGTCCTGGCTAGTAGAAGATACATCCTTAATGGGTTTAGAGCATCTCAATAAGCATCCTTAGGGAAGGAAAACAGCCAGGGAGGTAAGGGCTCAATTTTTATATGGCAACCTTATTCTCTGATAACTAACATCAGTTCTGTGTGGAAATCGGTGAGAAGGTATTCAGAAAAAAGTGAGGAGTCTTAAAAGAGATACAAGAAATTAGATCTTTTTTCGCTCTACTCTTGAAATTTAGGAGAATATGGCTGGTCGTTTGTGAGCAATATTCAGCACCACTCAAAATTGGTAACAACCTATTTTTTCCTGCTATATATGACACTTTCTTCCTCTCAAGTTTTAGAAAGAAAATAGTGAGTAAAGAAACTCCCAGACTTAATAAAGGCCAAGCATTCTTCTGATCATTGCTTAGCTGTAGAGTAATATCCAGGCACATCTTACTTCAGCAGAAAAAGAAAAGCAGAATGGGGAGATGACGGATTCTACTTGTTGATGCTTTGGTTAATATCACTCCACTGACTTTACTATACAGGCTCATGGTTCACTTAGTGTTGAGAATTGCTGGCTGCAGAAACACTAATGGCATTGTGCATTAACTGTGTTTCACACAGGGGAAAAAAAAAAGACATATACTAAATTTGGTGGTTTTAAACATGTAGCTGTTTCATGCTACAGAAAGTACCTCACATACCTTTCATTCTTTCTACAACAAAAATGTTCATGTCTGCATCAAGACCAAGGTACAATTTATTCTTTTAGGTGTAAGTCAAAAGGAATATAGTGATTGTTTGTCATTTATAGGTGGATGAGTTCTTGCTGTAGGTTCAAGAGCATGACCCTCCCTTTTTTTTTTTTTTTTCAAACTCCTATCCTGTGTGTAAGGGAATAAATAGTTGTCTATCATTCAGGCCATGTTGACAGATTTTTCCAAAACCTTTTCCATCTACTGGCAGCCAAGGAATGCAGCACATACAGGCCCCAATAAAACCTCCCTGGAACTAATACTTGTACACTGAATAGTGTTGAGGTACACCATACTAGCCCAGAGGAGCAGGATTAAATATTTTAACTGGCTTTTTTTATCCTGCACCTCAGCACGTCCCAAGTTTGCAAAGCAGATACAGAAAGCAGAAGGAATGAGAGGGGAAAATTATATGAAAACTAGTAATCAGTAGCAGATTCTAGGGGCAAATAAAAAAGTGCTTATGGTAACTGGAGAATAGAGAAACTGAGAACAGGCCAGGGAGGTACAGCAGATATTTATTGCCACCTCTGCTTCAAAGGGAGATCAGAGAACACAGCCATCTAGCCCTCCTTTATTATTTGTCAAGAATATAGAGGGGACCTTTGTAATCTTCCTTTCAGTACTGCTGTGTGCAGATGTTTGAATATGTACAGGTGCACAGAGAAAGCAATAGCCTTCTCCTAGTGTGCAGGAAGTTGACAAGACACAAATGACTTGCTCTGAAGTACAACATTTAAGTAATCAACCATATTACTGTGATTTTATTGTCCTGATTTTTTTCCATTTTTTCGCAGTTGATGGATGGCTGTGTGTCTAAAAAGATACAGCACAAATACCAGAAAAGAAGTTCTTAAATATAGGTCTGGCCCAAGGGACTGTTGGAAGTGACTCAGGAAAACACAACTTCTTTTCAAAGCTACTTTTAGGAAACTTCTGGAGAATTATCACGAGGCAGGTTAAGCAGATCCTCAACAACTGCTTTCATGTGATTTAATCCTACAATAACACCGTTTCTATGAAGTTTGCAAGAAGTCTGCTCCTAGTTCATATGAGAGGAGAGGGAATAAATAAAAATAAACCTGTATTATCGCAACCTCTGGATCACCTGCTGTGTCTCTTAACATATGTCTTTTATTCTTGTTTCACTCTGGCTTAAAAAACCCCACTGAACTTATTGTTGGCATCATAAAAAAAGGGGATTGAAACTATCCAGTGTCAAAGGAGTGTTTGCACTAATAATGAAAACAGTAACAGGTTTCAAGAAACAGTATAACAGGCACCAAGAGTAAGAAAAATTTAAATAGATGTATACAAATCTAAAGTCTTTAAAAAATTTCATTTTTATTGATTCATTACCATACAAAATTTATTCAAATTACATCCATTTGAAGTGGTAAGATCACAGCTAGAGAACATGTCAGCCTTTAATAAATCTATTTACAAAACTCACCATAAAAGCTTTTTTTGTTGGTTTTTTCCTTTTTTTTTTACAGTATTTTACAGAGGTTTGTTTTGTTGTTTTTTTTTTTAACTAGCATACAATGCAAAGCTAAGTTAGATTAGTATTTTGCCCACACACATTGGGACAAGTGTTTTATTTGTACAAAAAAAAAAGATGGTCTGCGTTAGTCTTCATTTTCTCTTCCCTCGCAAAAGTGCCCCTTTGTCTCGCAAAACTTCATGCTCACACAACTTTTACTGTCCTCTTCCACAAGACAAAAACTTTAAATACTACAATTTTATTTACAGATCCACATCTAAAAAAACTCTTAAAAAATTACAAACCAGATAGAAAATATTCTGGCAGTGTTTACAAATTAATTCTATTGTACAAAACTGCTAGATAACTAAAGTGTGAGTTGAGAACATATATCAAATTAAATACAACTGCTGAATGATCTATGCAAACATTTGTACATATAAACACACACTTAACACTGTTTAACAGTTCTTTATGTGTTGCCCTTTTTACATTTGTTATATTCCAAAACCCACACAGTCATACAGTTTCCTTATTAGTACTGAGACTTCTTGCCTTTTCGTGTGTGAGCTTTCATAGCAGCAACTCAATGGTACCAGAAAACCTGCATACATAATATTCTACTACAGTACAAATAGTACTAATTTTCTGAATATGTCAGATAAGCACAACAGTAATGCAAACAAAAAGATTATACGGGCATCATCTAATCAACATTACATTAATTTAGCCCATGGCAAAATATTTTACACTCAAGAAAAAAAAATTATTTAAGACTTCTTAGAATTCCTCTGACGTTCAAAAAATAAATATTGGTACTATACTATACTAGCAAAGATCTTCAAAAAATAAATGCAATTCAGTTGATGTGGTACTTACAGTTATGTACTTTGGAAAAAAATTGGTTCCATTTTGCTGGCGAAGAGAATTATAAAAAGCTGTAAGCAGAGGAAGCTAACCCACTGAGATAAATATGATATATTGAACAAACAAAGCTTGGCAAAAGTGTTTTCCATAGAGGGAAAAACCCACAGTGCATCTCTAGTAGGCACTTGACATGAAGCCCCACTTAGTACCACAAAAATTCTTGTACCAGTTCTAATGCACACTGGGGGCAGTAAAATTGAACTGTGCATCTTCGTTCTAGTTGTAAAAAAACAACCAACAAAAACTACTTTCACACACACACACACACACACACAAGCATTTTTAAAAATCTGCAATTACTACAAGAAGTGGCAGAACTTTATACTTTTCCATATCTGCAATATACACCACATTTACAGTGTATTTTCTTTTCATTAAAAGCTTTTAAGGACATAAGTATTTGACCTCATAATGAGACATATACACAGCTCAAAATGAGCATTATGACAGCAATTTAAACATTCCCACAAGTAGCTGAAGAATCCCATTCCACTCTTTTGCATTACTTCATATTTACGTTCACTGCATGTATACAATCCATGTTGTGACACTCAAAAGACATGCATTCTCTGCAGAAGGCACGACCTGAAATACTATTACGAAATTGTTATTTAGGACTAAAGCAGTTCATGGAGCCCTTCTCCATAAGCCCACTTGTCACGGTAAGCAGAGACTGGGGGAGTGTGAAGACAAAACATCTACGGTCACCTGCTTGCACCTGCTGACTCGCAAGGCACTGGAGCTCGGGGTCAAGGAGAAGGCTCTGCTGTAAAAGCCTTCCCTTGTTTCTTACAGTATTATGGGGAGTACTCAATTAGAATATCAGCACTGTTCAGGAGCCTAGTTTATTCAATAATGCTATTTTATGGTAAGTAGAGGACAACTCTGAATGACGGCAGGTTTTTTGATTCCACTAAAAACATGGTTTAGATATGGACAGCACTTAAGACAATCAGCTGTATATAAATTCATCCATCAGTGAAGGAAGTTTTTCTAAATCATAAGCATCAAAGAGGTCACTGATGCCTTCTTCATCCCCAAGGCTCAGCAAATAATCTTCCTGAAGCAGAGGAGGCAGCAAATTCACAAATGGTCCTTCAAAGTTTGAGGGAATTTGGTCCTCGGTCTGCTGTAGAAGGTTGGCTGGAGAAGCCAATGGAGAGATTGTTGCCATATTTACTGAGCAGTCACCTTGTCCTGAGTTAGCAGAAGCCACTTCTGTGACAAGAGGGAGAGAAAAAAAAAATAAAAGATGACACATTTAATCTCAGTAGAAATATCAGACACACATCAAAGTAACCACTGCATCATTTCAACAATTGGAAAATGGCCTCCATATAATTTCTAGCTTGTTTTTGATATGTTACAAAGGGCTTCTCAAAAATGACCATGTTGCTATCATCTCTGACTTTTCTATTAAAAAGTTATCTTACAAGATTTAAACAACTAGAGGGGGAAATATATCAAACATAGTGAGATGCCCATTTTCCAGTGGAGTTCACAGTCAAAACTCAGAATTTTCTAGGTACCAGATGTCATCAGTGAAGAAATGTAGCTTCACATATACAGAGATTTCTGCCTCCTGCGTGGAGATAGATTTTTATTGCTACTGTCTTATTTGAAAACTTTAAAAGGACAAAATTGTTTCTTTCTTCAGTAATACATACACTTTGATTACATATGATATGCAAATAGGAAACTCACTTTAAAAAATGATGCAAAGGAAAACTTATTTCCAACCATATAAACCAGAAATACACAGTGAAAACTTGATACCTTAGCTTTTCACTTCTTAGAAAAATTAAGCCAAAGAAAGAGCTGGAAATCCAAAGTTCAAACTGAAACCTTGAATGCGAGCTTGAAGAAAGGCCATTAGTATTGCAAAGAAATAATTTTACCTTTGGAAATGGTTTTGGAAATATTTCCATTGTGGTCCTGACTATAGGTTTTCATTGGGCTGAGGGCATCATTTTCCTCTGGGCACAGATAAACTTCAATGGGTCCTTGAGTACTAGATAAATGTATCAATGCACTCTGCTAACAAAACAAACATCAGAATGGTGTCACACCAATGAACGAACACAACAGAACTTTGATGATACTGAATAAATTCTTACTAGGTTGTGAGTGTTTGAGTACAGTTTTACTAATCAAAAGAACCTGAAAATAACACCAAGCCTTTTTTTTTCCAAGATGTGAAAGGTTTGGCTGATGTATCTTGCAGACTAGAACATAAAAACGTTTCCCACTGTAGCACACAAATCTCAAAATCCCACCATTTTTGTGTGTCATATCATTAGAAGGGAGGCATAAAGGATTGAACTCACAACATTTTCTTATAACCACAATAGCCTGGAGCATTCTGATAGAATGGAACTGTGGGATGCAAGTCACAGGTTTTATTATTATTCATAACAATAATATTGGATGCATTTGTATAAATGTTTCTGCTTTAAAAAGATGCCAAAACATCTTTCCCACTCTCCCAAAAGCCTTCAGCACCTACTCAACTGAACTCAAATATTTATATGTAAGGTCACCTAATTATCAGGCAGCATTTCCAAATAACAAAAAACCCCAAACCAGATGCCATTTTCTTCACCCAAACTACTTATGTAAGTCCTTCTGCCCTCTCAAGGCAGTGATTTTAATGGTGGTTCTGAATAGGAACTGCTGATTTGTTGCAAGAAGCTACATTTTTCCTAATATTCACACACTGATGCAATAAACCAACGTGACCCAGGCACAGAAAACCTCCAAAGCTGCTCTTTGCATTATGATGGAAAATCATAAATTACTCTGGTTATAAATAAACTTGCTGCTGCTGCATTGCATCAATAGTTTTCTAAAAAGCATAAATATAAGCATTAGGTACCTCTTTGCAGACTTGTTTAAAATACTTCCTTTTGTGCCCTTTGACAAAATGTTCCTCTTATTATTTGGGTTCTGACAGTTATGTAACATAATAGACAGCATTTACAAATACAGAGAACAGCAACTGAATGGGGGTTTGCCAGGGAAAACAGTGAAGAGTACTTAGGGCAATGCTACAGATAATTAGAAAAAAAAGGAGATGGGAAGAGCAGGTATTGAAGAAGGTACTATTGAGTGACTGAGGTATGCAAAAAAAAAAAACCACGAAACGTAATTGCATGTGACAGAAAGAAATAGGACCTTACTGCCTGAAGCCGAAAATTAAATAAGGTGGGTATAGAGGATAAGGGAGGTCTAAGCACTAATTTTAATGACTGTGTGCATCTCTCTCTGCCTGCCTGATTTCGCTGAATTAAAAAAATCAAAGCATAATGCCCAGGAGAAAGAAACAGGAAAGCAAACAACAATAACAGTATATATTTATGAATACTGATATAAATACCCTTTTGCAGCAAAATGATTTATTCTTCCTGCCAAAACCTGCAACAAGGTTCAAAGGCGAAAGTAAGGACAAAGGCAGAGAAAAGAAAAAAAGAAGGATGCAAACCATAATGGGTGTAGGCAAGGGAAGAACAATCTTAGGAAAAAAAAAAGAGTGACAAGGAATCCAGAGCCTGTTCCTGCTCACAGGGCAGCAGGTATGGCTGGGCTCACTGGCCCAGTGTAGGGATGAAGGATAAATGCACAGGTATGAACAAAACATTAGCAGTGTTTGTTGAATTAGCCCCATCTCTAGGTGCTGCTTGAGTGAACAAATCAGGTACATTTTTTGAATCCCTAAACCAGTTCCTGTCAATTATTCCCATTTGCCCAACATCGGGTCTCTCTTCACAAGTGAGAATTATAGTAAGTGCCAATGAAGCAAAGATGAAGATGAAAGAAGGAAGGGCAAGAATGTGTTCTAGGAGTAAAACACAAATTTCTACAATAACTGTAATACTTCAGAGAAAAATTCCTACATGAAAACATGTTTCAATAAACTAGGCTATCAGTTATATGAATCATCAAGACGCTTAAGGCACTGAATTGTCCATTAACTTTTTAACTAAAATAAGAAAGCTGAATTTCTTGTGAAAGATTTTACACTGTTACAAACCAAGGAAATTTCAATTGTGAAGAAAGAGTTTTTCTTTACATAAAGCATAGCAAAACAAAGCATCTGTAAATAGTATGGATTACTCTGAAGAAATCTAAAAGTGAGTGAAAAGGAACAAATAACAATTGTTCCGTGTAAATTGATTTTTAAAGTTTCCCCTTCCTTTTCTACAGAAACATCCCTAAAATTTGTAAGAACATAGGAGTCTGTACCTGGGCACATATTACAGTAAGGCTCAGGAGACACTGCATCTGTAAAAGAATTACCTATAACCTGGCAGAAAGTGCTGGGTTCTCCTTACCTCCACTGGGTCAGGCACTTCAAGTCTTGTTTCTGGAGGAGCTTTCACAACTATAACAGTTTGGTCTTTAAGGCCACTAATTTTTCGAATATCTTGATACGTCACATAAGCTAATGTAATCACCGTTAAGGAATTTTCCATCCCAGGTTACCATACACTCAGACAATTTGAAGAGGCAGAAGTCTATGAATTATTTTTCCATTTTCTCATGCAACACAGCTCTTAGCCCAAGGTTTTCTGTTCCCTACACTCTGATTGCCACGGAGCCATGCGAGAACTTCCCTTTGATGTAACAGCTGGGGACACTACTCAGTGAACAAAAGGAGTTGTCTCTGCTGAGTGCTTCTCTCCTCCTCTATATGTGGGAAACTACATAAGCTAAGGTTCAACAACCTGAAATTACTCATAAACTCCATGAACCAAAAAAATTTATGCACTTGCTATCAAAATGCAGAGAGCTGGAAATCACTGAAAATTATAGATGCATGTTATAGAAGTGTCATTGAATCACAGAATTCCGTTGGACTGGAAAGAACCTCAAAAGATCATTTAATTCCAGGCCCCCAGACATGGATAGGGAAACCTTTCACTAGACCAGGTTGCCCAGATCCCCATCCAGCCTGGCCTGGAGCAATTCCAGGGATGGGGCATGGACAGCCGCACCTGTTCCTGTGCCTCATCATCCTCACAGTAAAGAATTTCTGTCTAATATTTCATCTAAACCCACCTTCTTTCAGTTTAAAGCATTTCCCCTTGTTCTGTTGCTACATGTCCTTATAAAAACGCCGTGTACAGCTCTCCCACAGGCCCCCTTTAGGTACTGGAAGGTGCTATAGGGTCTCCCTGGAGTCTTCTACTAGCTGACAAAAATCCTAATTTCAGTTTAAACTTGAGGGGCTTTGCAAACATAAATATATAATACACAGAACATACATAAAATATACAAAAATATATAAACATTCATGCAACATTCATATACTTAATATATTAACTTATATAATATAAAATTATTTTTAAAGTCTGCTTAAGCAGCTACTTTAAATGTCAATTTCTGCATAAGCAGAGAAAAAAAAAGAATATTTTGCTGTTCAACATGTATTTGTCAAAATGCCAGTGTTTTGGGGGTTACTAAATGGTGAAGCCTCATGTCCTGATCCATGTTTGACACTGAGGTGTCAAAGTGCATTTGGCTGTGAAAAGAACTGTGAAATGGCCATGATAACATGCATACAGTTCCAGCTCTTTAGTTTTGTCATCTGTGAGGTACCTGCTGTAATGTTTATGCCAGAGAAATAAAAAGCCTGACTTATTAAACTTTTTGGTGGTGTGAATGTCTGCTGTTACTGAGCAGTACAGCAAGACAGACAGACCAAGCTCCAATACATCTTGCATCTATCTTGGATCAAACAGGTCAAGAGGCAAAGTGACAGGTCATAATTTTTCACCCAAATGACTTTTATCAAGGTTTTTACCACGTGTTAAGTAAGGTTTGCAAAGGAAGAGTTTTTCCCCCCAGGATTCAGTGCTACAAAAGTTGAGAATTGTCATGTTCAGTTTTGTCTTGCTTAAGTCTCTTCAGGGATTACACTCTTAGCTGAAGGCAGTGCTGATCCTACTTCCCATGTCACTTGATGATCTTTGATTACATCAAAATGTCTATGAAATACAGTCAAAAGACAACACAGTTACTGGTACTCCCACAGTTATTTCCTGTCCTTCAGAACAGAGAACTAATCCACTTTATTAGATGCTACTTAAACACTACTTATTATATATAATAATGAGTTTTCACATCAGCATTTAATAAAATGCTTTCGTATGTGGCTAATGGGTGGGAAATCTAAGGAAAATAACTACTGGTTATTTACGAAGGGCATTAACAGACAAAATAAGTCATATGAACCTTATGCAATTTAGTATTGCTATTATATTAAACAATTCAGCCTAAGGTATTTTGAGAGCTCATAGAAGTTTTATCTATACTTTATTATAGATTCTCTAACAAAAGTAATCTGAAACTTCATTGCAAATTTCAGACTAAACCAAATCCCAACTTAATTTTCCTCTCTGTGCCTGTAATTTATATACATATCAGTTTAAAATGAAATAATTTTTTTTAAAAAATGACTAAACAAGTCTGTTATCTTATCAGACTTTCTCTTCATGCCTTTATAATTTCTGAACACATAAAACTGTGGTTTGATCTAGGCTTGGAAAAAACCAAGGGATCTCAAAGCTAATAATCAGTAAAGGTTCTTGATTCTACTCTATATAAACACAAATGTTAACAGTGTCCTTCATGTATCACCTTTTCTGTTTTTTCCTTTCACATTCAAGAAGCATTGCAGTATATATATAAAAGCAGCTTTTATATCAAACTACATTAAGATCTTTTCAACTTCTTGAAGCTCCTGATGCTTTCTTTCTATGACATCACATGGAGGAAGTCTCCTGGTATTACAGGGCACAGCAAGGAGGCTGAGCACCTTTGAGGTTTTGGGAAAAAGGATATCTCTGATTCTCTGAGTCCTCCGTTAGCAGCTTGAGGTCCAGGGTGCAGCTTTGGATTAGCTCATCCAGTTTCTTCTCTTCCTGAGTCAGTTCCGTCACCTCCTTGGTGAGGCCCTGGCGCTGGGCCAGCATCCCCCCATCCTCTGACAGGCTGCAGCCCCTGCAGACACAGAGAAGAAAGACACATGGGCAGCTTCTGTAAAATCTGACCCATGGTAAAAGGGAGAGACAGGATTTTATGCTGCAGATCAAGTTCTCAGTCCTTTCTCCCTAAACCCAACCCTAGCGAGTCAGCGTAAACCACGCTTTCCAGAAAAGGCACCTTTTTATAACAACAACACATCTTGGAACTGCCACCGAGATTAAGAGTTGAATATTTCTAACTACTTCCAAAATCTTGTTTCTAACCACAGCTTAAAAAAACCCAAGGGAGGTAGTAGGTAGAGACACATACCTAAAATTATTCTACATGAAGAAATAAATTAATTTATCCAGTTTTCAAACAAAATGTTGGTTTCTAATTTCCCTGACAAATGCTTACTATAAACTTTTCTTAAGGGAAAAGTAGACTTCATCCTGCTGGAAGGCATTTTGGATGATTGCTTGGAGCAAAGTGGTAGAATGAAAGGTGGGAGGAAAAAAACACTGCTGCCCTGTGATAGTGAAATCAGCCAGCAGGGATGGAAAAGGATAATGAATACTTACATCCACTGAATGTTGTTCTTGGATTTTTTCTTAATGAGATGGATGCCTTCCAGTACATTGGTGATATCGTAAATCCTTCTTTTTTGCACCTTGAGGACCTCTGCCGCTCTGTTCAAATCTAGGACCCCATCAGGAGATTGGCTCAGCAACTGAATGAACTTCTTTGTAAGAAGGCCAAGGGATGTATCATACCGAGTCTTTTCTGAAGGAGATTTTGGAGCTTGGAAGGAAAAGGAAAAAGAAAGTTAAATCAGTTTTTTCTCATTTTGGTCCTGAAAGGAGCAACCAAAAACGAAATTATATATATTACAGTTACTTCTTTCATTTTTACTAAAGAAATGTCTCATACCTCTGCATCAAGACACAACTTACCACTACATATTTGTATTTCAAGATGTACTTTTCCAAAAGTCACAGGTACATGAGCAAATATATACATTTTTTTAAAATGCAAATATTTCCAGTAGTCTGACAGATACATATACCAATATTCTGCTTAGGCTTTTACTATGTGAATTCACAATAGTATTTTTAGCATCTATTTATCCTGGCAACCAATCCAAAAAATCCCCTGTGACACTCCTTCATCAGACTGATAGCCAGCTTTCATCAGAGTTTGATTTTCCCCTCATGTGAGATAAGCATTTCATAGGCAATTAAGCAGGACTTAGGTGTACTTCAGGAGGTGAACACAATGACAGATTCCATCAGTGCCAGACTCCACAGCTTGAGAAAACTCAAGTGAATTAGAGGAGATTGATGTAAAATGCAATCTAAAATCATCATTGCTCTATAACCAAGCAATGCTCAAACTGGGGGAGACTACCCATATCTTCTAAATTAGAAGTCAGCAAATGGCTTGGACCAATTCACGGTTTCCGTGCACAAATGCAGCATCCATATACTTAACAGATGGGCTTTTAAAAGTTTAAATACTTGGATCAGAATGACTTCTAATTCTAAATGTTCAAGGCCTTTCTGTCAAAGGAAATGAGCCAGCCATTATTACAAGTCTGCTGGGCTGGTACATCTCAAACCCTTCATTTGCTTCCAGTATTATGCAGCATGGAACTTGGGCTGATTTGGTGGTCTTTTCCATGTTTTCAAGGGTCAGGTCATACATTAAACTGCAGAAGTCAGTCAAAACTGAAAATCCCATCTACGAGTGAACCTTTAGATTACCCTGAAATATTTTGAAGAATACAATGGCTTTTCAATGAAAACCAAGACGCTGCATCTTTGCAAAGAGAACCAGCTAGCTGTATTTCTTTGGGTAGATTCAGGGCCTGTCTGCTCTGGGATATGAAAGAATATTCATAGAAAGGCTTGGGTTGGAAGTGGAACTTAGAGATCATCTAGTTCTACCCTCTCTGCCATGGATAGGGACACCTCCCACTAGACCAGATTGCTCAGAGCCCCATCCAACCTGGCCTTGAAACACTTCCAGGAATGAGGCATCCACAGCTTCTCTGGGCAACCTGTTTCAGTGCCTCACCACCCTCTGAGGGAAGAATTTCTTCCCAACATCTCATCCAAATCTCATTCACATCACTAACATGACCTTGTGGATTTAGAGCAAGGGTGGTTGGTTTGTCTGGGTTTTGTTTGGGGTTTAGAAAAGAGTAAGAGGATCAGAGTGAAAACAGTAAGAAGTGACTGGACTCACACATAAAATGGCCTGTGCCCCACATCATGCACCAAATTCTTCGTACAGGCTTATCAATGCTGCAGCAGCATCCTGTGCACCAAACAATACTGAATTTCTATAGGAACCCACTCCAATTTAAAATAGCCTTCATTTAGCTTAATGAAGTTTAGTTCAATTAAATCAACTGTGGTTTTTTAACTCCTACGCTTTAAGTTTGTATCTTCAAGTAATTTCAGTTTTCCTATCAGCCTCAATAGAAACCAGAAGACTGGTGAGGAAGGATCCCTTGGCTCTGAAATTACTACCACTGCTGCCCCAGTCCTCTCCTTGCTCTGCCAGCCTAAATCTCCTACTGAAACCCGCCAGACAAGAGAGCAAGGCTACATCCTCCAGCTTCTGTCACAAGAAGTCCAGTGCCCAAGGCAATGCAGATGTGCAGAAATTAGTACTTACAGCACCTAGGCAGTGGCAGTATCCAGAGTCACACTGCAGGGGCTTGAGGGCAGCTTGGATGCCACAAAGAGCATTTACCAGGCAGCACTGCTGAGGCACAGCTAGCACTCTTTGCACATCCCTGCCCAGGGAAAGAAGCCTGGTAGCCAGCTGCTGTAACTCCAGCAGCAAAGGAGGAGGCTGGCCTGATGAACCTTGCCTAATAACTGCACATTCAATCCCATGAGGCCACCTTCACTCCTCAGCATCCACCTCTCTAAGCATCCCTGCATCATGTCCTTGGCTGAAGGGGAGGCCCTGGGCAGAGAGAATGAAGGCTGCCCAGCAGGCAGAGGGACACACCTGGCAGCCAGGAGCCTCTGCAGCCTCTGAGCAGCTCTGCAGCAACCCCTGCATGCTGCAAATCTGCTGTGCATTGCCCACCTGGAGGGTTGAGTTTGTTGCATACACATCTAGATGAGGACAGCAATAAACGCATTCTAAGGTAGGTAATGCAGACTGATGACAGCATGTTACAAGTTCCCTTACTTTTTGGACTATCTGGACTTCTTGTTGCAGCTCTTCCTTTCCCCTTTGGAGTCTTTAGTCCTTCTGCAAGATACTGGTGGCCACTTTCTCCAAGCTCCAGCCTTCGTTTTGCCTGTTAAAAAAAAAAAAATTAAGTGATGGATTGGTAAGAAGTATATTTCACTTTATCAAACGCAGCCTTGAGACTATAGGAAAGGCAGAGAGTGGTGAACTTTTCACAGCAAGGTATCAGTACAGGTTCAGAGCCCATATGCATCACAATGGAATCCAAATATTTACTGGAATCCTAAAGCAGACTTAAATATCACTCAAAGGGCAGGCTGATAAGGTTTTTATTTGAAAATTCAGCAATTTTCTTTAGATTTGAAAAGCTGAGTGACAATTGCATGGTATATTTCAGTCTAGTCTGGACCTTCTTGAATAGGTATGAAAGATTTCAGCCCTTACTTGAGTTGAGAACATTTCATTTAAGATAAACAAAGTTACCCTCTCAGGCACCCACATGTATGAACCCACAAAGCTACATCTCCTTTGAAAAACTTTTTATATCCATCTAAGTTTGTGCAAAAGTAGTGCTAGTGCAAGTTATATTCTTCCCTTTGCTAGCTGAGAGGATGGCTTTGAAGGGGACCAAAAATTTCCACTACTATGAACTTCCCCATCAGTGAAATACATGACATGACAGACACCAAGAGCAGCACTGGACAAGTCTTCTCCTCTGCCTCTCAAAAACTTGTCCTCATTGAAAGCACAACCACTGCTTTTACTTCACAGTAACTAGCATAGGTGCTCCCTAAATAAAAGTAAGGTGTAGCAAAAGTAGTAGTAGACAATGCCTGAGAATCAGCTAAGAGTTGCACTCAGCTCAAAGGAAAGCTGTGTACATCTTGAATAACGAAAACAGTGAATGAAACCCTTAAACTTTGCAACACACAGACAAACTGCAATGAAAACCACTACCAATATGAATTCTGTTCCTAGACAGAAACACAATATACTATCTTTAGAAACAATTCTATACCCTTCCCTGCCACTCAGGTTACTGAAATTAAATCTGGGGATACTTGTTATCCTAACAATAGAAAGCACATTACCTGGAAGACACAGGAAAAAGAAGTTTTATGTCTAATCAAGTTTAGACAAATAACTGTTTCTGAAGAACGTTGTTTATTCAGCTAGACAGAGTAATTCAGAGTACATTATTTGCTTGTTTTTTAAGATTCACCCCACAGGGCTGGATAATGTCTTGCTGCTCAGTGAATCAAGACATAACAATACATTCTGCTATGGAGTTGTAGACAGGTATTTCTGGATTGTGGATTTGTCTTATGCACTTTACTTTGGGTCTGTGACCAACAGAAGGCTCTAAATAAATTAATTTATATGCATTTATTTATGGATAGCTAACTAACATCCTTCTGTTGGACTCTGCTTGCAAACCTCAAACTTATTAAAAGGCAAGTTAAAGCACATGAAATTCATACAAGCCCATGGTGTAACAGCACATGCAAAGCACTCATGCCACTCTTCCCCGCATTTTGTGTGAAGGAGCACAAAATTCACTGGCAAGAGGGCAAAACTGAACTGCATCCTTCTAACCAACACAGGCACCACACTCCCAGCAGACCACTGGTGGCAGCTTCTAATAGCATGAAACACTTCTGCTCCCTTCAGCTCTGTAATCCAAGGACATAGATTTCTAAAAGGTCAAGTGTTAACAAAAGCATCCAGCTAGTATGTTTAGCCAACATAATTGGATTAAATTAAGATTACAGCCATTCCACAGGGAGAAATACATTTCACACTTTTTTATATAAGTGTTTTTCCACCC
This sequence comes from Sterrhoptilus dennistouni, assembly GCA_013397095.1. Taxonomy (NCBI): domain Eukaryota; kingdom Metazoa; phylum Chordata; class Aves; order Passeriformes; family Zosteropidae; genus Sterrhoptilus; species Sterrhoptilus dennistouni. The sequence continues at coordinate 27,396 of VWZU01016623.1, read as the reverse complement.
TCAGAACTGTAAGAGCAAAGGAAGGAGGGGTGAAAAGGGAACAATGCAGAGCGTGAGAAGAGTAGGTCAAAGGGATACAATTAAAGATAAAAGAGAATCTCAAAACCAGGTGTGAGGAGGGGCAATGCTTAGGACGTAAAATCCAGAGATTTGCAGCTCTCTCCATCAGAAGAGAAACTTAGGTTTGGATTATACATCAAAACTTTTTGTCTCAACTTGTTTGCAAGACACAAACAACAGTATTTTGCCTCTGCTTTTGTGGTTAAAGACTTACATAAGTTTTTCTCGTGAACTTCAAATAATCAGAGAGAACACAGACAGCATCCTTTGGCTGCACAGAGCAGCAAAAGCCTGCCTGCATGTGCTGGGACTGGTACAAACAACACACTCTTGCCAGGTTCACCAGCACGGTGCACCTACAGACAGTGCAGGGCTAGTGAAAAAAATACCACAGGACAGAGAGCTCAACAAGATTGCTGGTTTTTAGGGTACAAAGCATACAGGAAACCTGAGAGATATGTAGAGCAAGAGATTAAAAGATCCTGACTACTGACAGGCAATTTTAGCAAACCCTGAGGAATGTTTAATTTCAGGCCAGATGTAACACGTCACTCAGCAAGTGCTCACTTCCCCTTCCTGTTTTACAAACTTTATGGCTGATAAGATGTAGGACTGAAGTGGTGTATTCTCTCAATTTCTTCTTTCATGAATTACAGACTGAAGATTTCCTAGTGCTGTTTTGTTTGCACTAGAGATACTTGGTGACTCACAGTTTCTCTCCCATCTCCAAAATTATTCATAGTGCCTTGTGATATCTGGCTTCTCTTCAGAAATCTCAAGATCTGTGATCAGCAGAATCAGTGAGCCTTTTAAAAAATTTTGATTGTGTCACTTATTTTTGCTGCAGCACTATATTCATTATTTGCACTATTTATACAAAATAGTATTATTTGTCCTTATCGCATTACTTGATTGAGCATAGCAGGCACAACCATCTGACACGGTATGAGGGACCTGCTAAGAAGTAACAACGAAAGGATACCAGTACAAAGCATCCCAAATGACAGGGACAAATAAAAAGCAAAGGGACAAAAAAAAATCTCAATGACATGAAATCTGAGTGCAAGAAATGGGAAGCCAGATTCTTTAGGGGGACGGTGAAAGGAGCACAAAGTACATGGAACTGTGAGACAGGTAAGCCACAAACTGACACATTCCATCAAGAGACAAAAGTAATAGGAAGCATCCCATTAAGCTAAACCAGACACCTACCTACCCAGCCCCTTGGTCACGACATAAAAAATTGTGGCATCAACTACTTTAACTCAAGTTTCTCTTCCAATACTATGAGCAAACCCTGATATAGATACAACTATAGACCACTGTTCAGTGTAGACCACTAAAACCAGGTAGAATCTTGAGTCCTATGTAGGTTTGACCTTTTAGCTTCAATCCCTTAAAAAAAAACAAAACAAAACCCAGATAGCTACCACAATCAACATCAGAGGCAAACCCACAAGAATGTCTTTTATAAGAACACTTGTCTCTAGAGGAAAATTGTTTAAAAACTCCCAGGATAAGCTAAGTATTTTCAAGTACACAGGACCTCATGCAATTCACTTTACAATACTCAGTCTCATGGATTAACTTTCAAGAGGCGGTTGGAGGCAGGCTATGCTTATGGAAGAGAAGAAAAGGAGCAAGTGTAGCATTACTTAAATTAATTAATTGAAAAAAAAGTGGTGGAAAAGGAGCAAATGGGAAATTATAGCCCATTCCCTTTAATGAGCTGGTTTGACTTCATGGCTACCTGGGTCTATCAGGTTGCAGACACCACCTCTTCTGCACCCTCCCTCCATCCCTGCTCTCCTGGTGCAGGCAGCACTTCATTGGTATGTCCTCAACAGCCCCCAGAGACAGCTGATTCAAGAGGCCCCTACCAGCAGTAACTTAGCCCTACTCCAAAACAGAAATGATTTTTTGTGAGTGATGAGCCTGCACTGAGAGCTGCTGAGAAGCTCTCAGCCTGACAACCACCCAACATCCCTTGGGGCATCAGATTGACCTTTGAGCAGCTTCACTGTCACACAGCAATCAACTTCAGTTCTCGGGGAAAGAAACTGGCAACAATTAGAAATAAAGAAAAAAATTCAGTGCTACCTTGTAACAGATAAGTAAGTTCCAAGCATCAGGGAAGAGCCAGCACAGGATTTTGTCAAGGCAGCAGAGCACAGTGCCCACCCAGGTGGGGCAGACATCAGTTTTTGAGGACTGCGTCATATCCAACCAAAGCCTTAGTTACTCTGAGAATTATATACTTAAGTTTGAGGGAAGAAACAGTAAAACACTCTCTAATTCTTCCCAGTGATAAAATCATGGAGAATAACTTGCCAAACTATGCACACTAAAATATGTCCGGCTAGATGTGTCTCAGCTTTACTACTGGATGCAAGTTAGTTGCGCTGTTTGCAAGAGACAGACCTAAGAAAAATTACATTACCTGTGTCACCTTCTGAAAATCTTTTTCAGAAAGACGTGAAAATCACGTCTGAAATATTGCTGCACCCATTAGGCTTCAGCAAGCACATAAAACTTGCTGGAAGAATGATCTGAGCTGGGCATATTCTACTACCCCAAAACCCTAAACTTAAAGTCATTTGGAAAGTGCAGTCAGTACATTTTCATTACAAGGGTGAAGCACCAAATCCCACTTCAAACTCCTGTCACAGCTCTTGGGCCTCCCAGGCTCTGCGGATTTCATGTCCTTGGATTCCTGAGACCTATCAACATCCCCTGCCTTCCTTAGCAGACATTCAAGGTGTATTTGAGGAGCAGCAGTCTGATTTAAATACAAAAGGACAAAAGTTGACCTCAGCATGAGAACAAAAGTAACCTGGGACAAAGCCCGCTGAGATGGGGACAGAAGATAAAAGCTTATTCCAAAAAACAATGGGATGAGGAGCTGAAAAGAAACTCCAGTTTATGGTTGACTAGGCTGGAAAAACAGGAAGATTGGAAACAACCAAGCATGGCAAGGAATAAATTGTTTGTATTAAGTGATAGCTGGCAGTGAATTAAGCAGCGAGTCAGAGAAATGTGTCTTAGGGCTCAGCTGTAGGTGTCTCAGAGCTAGGAGTTAGATGGGCAAGTTCAGCAAGGGACGATGACTAAGCCTGGCGTAGTCTCTAGAAGATATTACAATTGCTAGGGGCAGATAAAATGGCAGCTTCTCTGCAATGTCACCACAGTGCTGATATTACTGGGGAGGGGATGTAAGCCTTTCCAGTGAGCACAGATAAATTTTGAATGCAGCAAGGAAGCCATAGCACAGGTTCTTTACCAATCCCCACATGCTTTGCACAGGCTCTCTTTCGCATTTTCTAAATTAAACAGTCACTTAAAAATACAATTCAAAAGCTAAAGTTCTGGAGGCATGAACTCTAGAAAGCTGTTCCAGAGGTCAGGAGCTGCAGAGAAGAAAGCAAATACATTACATGAAAGGGTAAATCAAACTGGAGCTTGATGAGGAAGGAAAGAGAGGAAGTAAAGGGGAAAAGACACCTTGGGGTGAATGCAGGGAAATATCCATACACTAAGGAAATGTCTCCACTGAACGAAGGGATACGGCTGAGCATTTAGAACACACTCAAACGAACAAGCCCTGGTATGTGGAGAGCTGTGAGTGTCTGCCAGAGGGCTGCACCCAGCTGAGGGCACAGCAAACATTCAGGAAGCCTGGAAAATAAGAGGAGGTGCAGAGAGGAAAGCAGAGGAGCTCTCAGTAAGGAAGGGGCTCAACTCTACTGGTCAGCTCACAAGCAAAGAAACAACCAAGGTCAGCAAAAAGATGCAAGAGGAGTGCCAGAGTTCTTGCCTTCAAAATCCTACTGGCAACTCATTTCATACCCATCACCTCATTTCTCAAGAGAAATAAAATTTGCAGTTCAAACTCCTGGAAGGGGGAGGGATTTCCATCTTCCATGAAGAAATATTTACCTCAGTGGTCTACACACAGATACCAGTAATTTGTACCTTACTACCCCTGGTTTCAGTAGTTAACTTTTGACAGTATAAAACGTTTAAGAGAAGGTTTAAGGGAAAAATAAGAAAATAAAGAAATGGCTGGGAATTAAACTATTGGTACGTAAAAGACAACAAAGCATGTCCTTAAAAGGAAAGTTCTATAAATTCTCTCAGGTCTTCCCAAAGTATTACTTCCCTATGAAAAACAGGCAGTCCCATACAGAAGAACAAGACCAGGAATGGCACTTTTAATGAAAACATGACCTCAAAATTCAGTTTTAGTCATAGCCATTCATAAGACTGAGGTAAAAGAACACAAAAAGATATACAAAAATAGTGTATTTAAAATTGAATACATTGTAAAATCAACACAAGGCAGAAAAAGAATCTGAAATAATAGCTACTTATTCATATGGATTATTAGGTGAGTGACAAGCAGCTTGTATTTAAAGTAAAATTTAAAGAGTCTTTTTAAAGCAAATGAAAACACAGTTTACAGAAATCATCCTGATCATTCTAATCCAACACAAAAGCTCCAAATTGTCTTCTCATAAAACAGCAACTGTATTTAAAGAAGGACCAAAAAGTACTTTCTATTATAACAATTCCTGTTTCCTAAGTTATCACCTTATTTTTCAGCTTATTATAGTTTTGACTTACGGAAGTTCTTCTCTAGTTCTTATATTGAAAATCTTAATTCAGCTACAGTCAAATTGTTTGTTTTTAATGTAGATGAATATTAAAAGAAAATCCCTTCTATATGTTTTAATTTGGTTTATAATTCAGTAAGAGGCATGTCATAATTACCAAATTAAATGGCATTCTTATCATATGCAGCCCCTCCACATTAGTTATTTGACACTGAGAGCTGAAGGCCAATATGTTGCTCTGGTGAAGTTTCTTTCAAGACCTAATTAAACCATCCTATTTCTATCCATTTTCATGATTCCCTCAGAAGTATCCAAGAGTCAAAGAAGCCATGAACTGTAAACACTTAAAAGATGAAACCACACAACTTTCATTTAGCTCCAAAAAGTTAAAATGTGGGTGGCCAACTTTCAGCAGCAAATTCTTGTATGAAAGTGGGACCCAAGCCAGAGGAACTGAGCGGCAGCTTTCCCTTCTCAGGATGAATGTGCACGAAGAAGCCATGCAAGTGCCACGAGTGCCTCCCAGACCTTGCTGCAGAACATCCCACAAAGCCATTTCTGACACCCACAGAGAGGAATACATCAGCTTTCAGGCACGCTCGGCAGTCTGAGCACGGGCAGCTCACTCCCGTGTTAGTGGTGCTGCGCATCGATGCCACCCCAACGAGGCACTTCACACTCTCATCTCCAGCCTGCCTGAACAGAAGAACATCTTCAACTGCTTTTAGAGGAAACACAATGGCCTGAACCAAATCAAGAAAGCACTGAAATGTAGCAATGAAAAATGGCGGTTTCTCCCTACACCTGGACAGCAGGTCATTTTTACTGAAGCAGGATTATAATCTTAATATACTAATTACCTTTGGTTTTCATTCTGATATCTCATGTGACCTGGCCTGCCCTCTGGTCAAATTATCTCACAGTCACCAACACTAATATAATTTTGACACCAAGGTAAGTGGATAACCCTGTTTGACATCACTCCATTTTAGGCTCATAGATCTACTGGAACGCCATGGGTTCAGCCCCACACCCCACCAGAATTTGCACTCAGTACAGTAGCCAGTGGCAAAACGTGCCGCTTATCTTGTTTTCCTACTCTGCTGCAGTATTTTCTTTGCACTAAAAGAGGAAGGACATTACAACGGTTGTGCAAGACATAAACCAAAGCATAAGCCACGTTTCTGGCCTCAAACCAAGAGAGAGAATTACACCTATGCTGCATAGGAAATGAATCATCTGAGATCTTTCTTATTGCAATTTTTCCACCAAATATGAAACCATTAGTTCTTACTGGAAGCAATGGTTTTGCACTGTACTAAGGCTGAAAGCTCCAGTCACCACTTCATGTTGAAATATGAAAAGTTGTTTTCAGGAAACTGCACCCAGTTTTCATCTCAACTGCTACATTGCCCAAGGTGAGGAGTATGTGTGTCTCTGGGCAGTCCTGAAACACATCCATGCAACCCCCTCATCCCACCAGCTGCCAGGGGCTGAGCTGCACCTGCTTGGTTAAGGTAGAAGCTGTGGAGACAAAACTTCCAGAAAATGTAATGACAAACAGCCAATACTTGTATTCAAAAGCATGGCCAGACTAACACCAGCATCTGGGGTGTGGAATCCTGACCACAGATTTTTGGGGGTGTGTCTGGATGCAGCAGGATCCTTTCCCTCCCATTCCCTGGGAAGCATAGCCTGGGTCATGGTGGTAAGGCCAGACATGTCACTAGCAGGCTCCGACGCCAGCCTCATCCTACAAACTGGTGCCAAAGCTACCAGCACATTTGCCCCCCATTCCCAAAGACACCACCTCAGCAAGGCTGATGCCTCCAGAGCAGAGCTTGGGGATTTTCAGTTGTGGTTGGCATCAGTGATTTCTCACCATGCACATCCTTTGAAGAAAACAAGATTGTCACAGAACAGCCCTGATGCTGAACTTGCAAACTCATGGCAAGCAGCTGGGGTGGGGGTGGGGAACATGACAGGACACAAAACAGAGAGGGGACAGGATGTGACAGCAGACCAGCCACGTAAGAGACTTCTTGGTGTCATTTCTTAGTACTGCCTTTATATGTAACAGTTCCACCAGCACGAGTCCACTTTTTATGTTACCCATTGAGATCAAAGTAAGCCAAATAAGGAAGTTATAGTTCAATTCACATGGTGTATGTATGACAGGGCAAGATCTCCGTGTGGCTTCAGAGCTGCTTACAGTGTTTCAGCCCTTCAGGAGACTTTCAGCCGCCTGACTACCAAGGCTAAAGTTGAACTGGACCAAGGGAAAGAAATCTTTCCTATCATTTTACGGTCGATCCCAAAGAAAAAACACTGCAAAGCAAATCAGTCTCAAAATACATCCTAGAAATATTTTCGTCTTTTGTATTTAAGGATTAATTTTTTAAAAGCTACTAACTTCAAAGTAAGATTGCAATTGGATTTGTTTCACTGAGTGGCTTCCACTCTATGTGTGGAAATTTGCACAGCTACTTAGAAAAGAAAAACTTGCAAACACTGTCAGTGGTCTGCCAAATTGTCTATTAAACAAACAAGCCCTGGGATTAGGGGAGGAAGGACACTGAGAGCTAGAGAATATAATAGGATGAACTTCCTTGTAGGAAATTCCAGTAAATGCCATGGAGCATTAGATAAACAGGTTAAGAATTAGCAGCAGCATTCCAAGCACATATATTGACATAGAAATCAGGAAAAGTGTTATTCCTCACTTACAAAACATACAGAATACAGCGATAAACCTCTCTAGGAAGGTGTAATTCATAAGACTGGATACATACAAAGTGAAAAATGAGGAGCAAGAGGAGCACTTCCAAAGCCACACCAGTGCTATCTCCGTGTAGGTGCTCTGTAATGGTGCAAGATTGGGCTTGCTTTACAAAGTTTGCTCACTAAACTGCCTGCCTAAGCCACAGCATCTTGAGCTGTGTTTTCCTTGAATACAGGATACACACAAGAAAGGACAACGTCTGTGAAATTTCACAAATGAAATCTCTGGAGTGCAAGATTTCATGTCTACACGTGTCTACGGTTCGCGATGTCCCACCCTGACACCCCAAACCTTCCTGTACTCCATACAAAATACCCATGCCAAATTATGCCAGAGCAGCGCCAAGGGCCTGCATCACTTCACTCACTGAGAGGTGATTCATGGGGAACAAACAAATTTGTACATTCCTACAAAAATTAATGACAAAAAGAATACATATGTAAACACTTCAGAAACTACAGCAGAGAGCTACAAACTAAAAGGTAGAAAGTTCTAAATATTCAGGTGCACAGGAGCATTAGCATTGGGTATTCACGTCCCCAAAGCAAGTGAATCCTTCCTTAAAGAAGGTCAACACCAATCTTGACTCCATATTTTTAATTCACTGCCTGAGTTACAATGGCTCTTACATCTATCTACTTTTTCAATTAATGTGATTAGTAATGAGAATTCAGATCTGAAGTAGCAAAACCTTTTATTTTGAAGTACTTTCTTAACCCAGTTCCCCCAAGTATAAAAGCATATAGCAGGATTCCTCAAAAGTAATAAACGGACTTTGAATCCATTTAGGGTGATAAAAATATTATCTAGCTTTCAAAGGTCACTGTGAAAGTTGACAAAAACCATTCAGAAGACCCAGGCAAGATGCAATGATTTGCATTTACAGAATCAGACAACGAGAAATAACATGGGGTCCTAAGCATTTACTGCAATACAGGATAGTTCTGTACATTGTGTAAATTGTGAGAATATTACTTCACTTTAGGGAAGTCTCAACATTGTTCAAACAGATTAACCCCGATAAGTTATTTCTGCACCTACAAGTAAGTGTAATGCTGACTGTGCACAAGAGATCAATTTATCATTCACAAGTTAATTAAGTAGAGTTTTGAAAATTAAATTACCAGCATTGCATAAAAAATATCCTTACATAACCCTGATAAAGTTAACACAATAACCTCTACCACATACCAAACTTCAGAGTGACAAAAATAAGTAAGTGCCCAAGAAACAGGAAAACAGAGTTTACATATCCAAAAGCAGCTATTGCTAGAAGCAGTCAGAAAGGAGGCTCCAGATTAGCAGAAAGTTGCAGAAATAGATAAAAGATTTTAAGAAGAGAGCAAGGGAAAGAATCACAGATAGCAGGGATCTGAAGACCCCAGTTTCGGATGGCAGCCTCCACCCTAGATCTGGAGCTGGTACTGCCATAAGAAGGCTTCTTTTCACAGGACATTCCTTTGAGTGCAAACTGAACATGGTGTTCACCTAGCCTGGGTTGCTAAACTCTAGAAACTGATTACTTCCTGCCTCCCCACATCAAGGTAGGCAGCTGCTGCATTTACTTTTATTGCACAGGTCAGTTTGGCAACAGCTTACATGGCTGAAATGGCACAGAGACAGCCAAGTTCCTGATGTTTTAAATGCTGTGTAATGTCACAAAGAACAACTAATCCACTGAGCTTTCACTGTGATGCACATTCTATCTTGGCAGAATTTTATCAATCCATCAGCCACACCACGGAGCAGAACAACCTGAGAGTGCTGGCAAAATGACGACAAACTGATTTCAGATAGGAGGTTTTACTTATTCTCATGGACAAAATGAGAATAAAAAAAGAGACAAGATGGCAGCAGGCCTTAAGTGAAGTGAATGAGTGTTGGTAGACTAAATAATTTTTCTTTTTAACATTTAGGAAAATTCTGTCATGCACAGGAAAATCTAAACAACTGATGTGACAGCCTAATTTACAAGACAACAACCAAACCAGATGGTTTTCCAGGGAGTCGCAGGTAATGAATTTCTAGACAAAAAGACATTAAAGTTGCTGCTCTTTCAGATTATATAGGATATTTTCAAAAAGTTATTCCTTTTGGCTTTGGTGATGCAGAAAATCTTCCATCATACAATCAAACAAGAGCTTGAACCTATGTGAAAACTGATCCACACCAGACACAATCTGTCGCTTCTACTTTGTCTTCTTTACAATATATTTCCTAAACTAAACACCTTGAGATGACTTCTCCAGAAAAAATAGAAGCACCCTGAAGTCTCAAATTTTTAAATGAAGCGAATTTGCATTTTTCTCTCTAATCTACACTTGGATGAAAGAAAAGAATCTGACTTTCTAATATGACCTCCTACATATCACAGACCCTAGTTGCTGTGCTATTGTAGCCAAGGATAAGAATGCAATTTTAGAATCTTTGTTATGCAAATGAGATGAACAAGCACCTGTCAGGAAATACAATAAACACAGTTGCTCCTACCAAAAAGCAAGTAGAAGGATTTGCTAACCTCAAAGCTGTTCAGAGTTGAAATTACAGAGCATAACTCTACAGAGGCATAACAGCAAAACAGTCATTTTGTCAAAACTTGAAGGCATAAACTCATTATTTTCCCCTCATTTAAAAAATATGATTCCCACTTTGAATTTGCATTGTTTAAGCTTTCAGTATTAAATACTCCATGTGCTCAAGTTCAACAACTCAAGAAGTCCTTTAACACCAGAATCATCTCAGGGAGTGGGTGAGGTGGGAAAGCACCTGTGGAGATAATCTAGTTCACCTGCTGCTGCTCAAAGAGAAGGCAACTAGAACAGGATGCTCAGGGCTGTATTCAGTTGGGTTTTTAATATGACAAGTGAATACAACTCCACAACCTAAAGGACCTGTTCCAGCATACTTTTGCTGTATAATCCTCTGTTTAAATCGACTTTCTTCATTTCAACTATTGCCCATTGCCTTTTATCCTGTCACTGGCCACCACTGAGAATAGCCTGGATCCTTCTTCTTCCCTCTCTCCCATCATGTATTTAAACATGTCCAGGCTCAACAGCCCCAGATCCCTCAGCCTCTTCTATATGAGATGCTCTGAGGCTTTAACCACCTTTGTAGCCCCTCACTGGACCTGCTCCAGTATGTTCATGTCATCTCATAATGGGGAGGCCAGAACTGGACCCTGCATGTCAGCTGTGTCTCGCCAGGGCTGAGCAGAGGGAAAGGATCATCTCACCCTGCAGAACTGCTTTACAGCAGGTTTGTCCCAGCCCGTTCTGGTACCTGGAATTATTCCTCTGCAGAGACAGGACTTTGCATTTCCTTCATGAGGTTCCTGTCAGCCGCTTCAAGCCTGTCTAAGTTCCCCTGGACAGCAGTGCAACCATCAGTTGTATCAACTACCATCCCCAGTTCTGTATCTCCTATCAGCAAGTCACTCTTCAATATTAATTTCATAGGCAAAATACTGCTTAAGTTGCACTGAAGGGCATTTTCTTCAGACCTCAAATAATTCATGCTGCCCTGTTTAATAGCACCTTCTAATTTCCAGATCTTTCCCTTACAAATACTAGAACTGAATCACATATGTTACTTTAGGTATCACTCACACCGAAACTGCTGACTGAGGGAAAAGTATCCCCACTCTTGTTCGGTTTTCTTTGTACATGCCTCAGTGCCATCGCCTCTCAACGTTGTGCTGGAAGCTGCTGTGCAGTTGCTTAGCCACTACAGACTTCCCAGAAGCGCTGTTTTCCAGGATACAGGCCCCCTTTCATAAGGCAGGGCTTGCATTCCCTGTGCTCTGGCATACAACTTTGCCTCTCGCCATATTAAAGACACGGCGTGTCTGAATGTGCCTACAGAGCAAGTTGTGAGAGCTCCATTATCATTTACTATTCTGCTGGCAATTACTATCAGTAAGTTTTTTTGTTTACTTCTGCAATAATGATGAAAGCATTCCATAGTACTGGGATTAGTGCAAATACTCACTGGAATCAATCAAAAGGACTCTTTTCCTGCCACTTAGCCAATTTTTTAAAAACAAATTTCATATTGACCATTACTTTTGTTAAACAAAATGCTTTACAAAATTAAACATATTTTCTATCAGCCTCTTTCACACATTGGACAGCTGTACCTTTGTTAGCTTCTAGCTTTCAGCAAGAGAGGGGTGAAGGTAGGAAAAGCTAGCTGTGGGATACTGCTGGTAAACGCCTCTGGAAACACCACAGGCACTATTTACAGTGCTGTATACAGAAAAACTCCATCCTTGCAACTGCACACTACTTAAACCCTACAGAAAGGTTTATTTCAAGACTCTTGGCCATCCCAAGTATTCTGGAAGTTTTCAGGCACTGGCAGAAGGCTGGAAGAGCAGAACATTAGCAGAGGGGTAGAAAACACCTGGAGTGAAAGCAGAAATCTGTGACTCCATACATGAGCTTTAATTTCTATTCATTGTAGCCTAAAGTTCAGAGAAAATCCAGCTGGCTTTTTGTCCACTACAGCCTTCCCCCTCATTCCCTTTCTGCTACCTGTCCTGCTGTATCACCATGCAGCTATTAGAACTATCCCAAAGGCAATGGACAGCTAAATGGGATTTTCCAGAAGCCTGGGGAAGTCTTCCAGTGGAATCTAGCACTAAAATATCACCTATTAAAGGCTGCACTAAAAATTCCTTTCTTTAAATAACTTTGAAGACAGAAGGAATCTATCTACTCAATTCAGACCCATGGATTCCTCCCCAAATGTACCTTAACCTGTTCAGAAGATAAATGACCATATGGTTTAATTGTGCCTTCTTCACAGAAGCCATAACTTTTTCTCTTATGATCAGTACACCTTGATCCTTTTCATTTTCAATGCATTCCCACTTATGAGTCATCTTTCCCTCCTCTCACACACAGTTTTCAGTCTCTCCTCTTCATCCTTTTCCTCTTGTTTCAGTAAAAGCTGTAGGTAGGGTGAACTAAAATAGCAAGTTTCACAACTGGACATGAGACATCCTTAAATTTAGATCAAATAAGCCCTCAAAAGTACACGAGAGCTTTCCATCCAGACAGATTTATAAAAGCTACATATAATTATGGAAAGGAATAGGAATAAAAATAGTCTGTGGACTATGCCCTCTCTCAACAATATATGGATAGGAAGGAGGACAGCCTTGTTCTCTTAGAAGCAGGAGAAAAGGTAAGGTAACTTGAGGCAGCCGTGGGAAGCACCCACCAGCCCACAGGCTTGCTAGATTGCTAAAAATCCTTAAGCGTGATAGATTCCCATAGAAACCCTCATTTTCTACACTGTTTTCCCAACCCTAATTCCAAACTATAATCTAACTGTAAAGCTAAGATTACCCCAGAAAACTTGACTACATCTCACTATCTGAGACTACAAGTTCTTATCCAAGCTAAAGCAAAGACGGTCTTGGACGAAACCTGCTTTTGCCAGTCATCGGTTTGTCTTGGAAGTCTAAAATCCAAGAAAACACAAAAACCTGTTGTCTTGCCTTGACATCCCTAACTCCTACCCTTTCAACAGGCGCCTGCTGATGATAGCAGCAAGAGTCGTCTTACTCCCGACTTTCCTCCCACGCTTTGCCCTGGCAAGGAGCCCTCACACACTCTGTCCTGGCTTGGAACGAGTTCTGCAGCCTGGTCCTACGCTTTCCACCGCAAACTGGAAATTTCGTGTCCACTTCAGGTAAATACATTTTGTTGAATTAAATACAAGAAAGTAAATATGGCAGAGTTACAGTGCTCCTTGTGTAAAACATTGACTTCCAAGATAAACAGGAATGCTACACAGCTTTTGCATACTGCTATCCTGCAAGCATTTCAATGCACAATGGTGCTAAAGAAAGTATCGGGAAAAAGATGGAAATTGTGGCAGCTGCTGAGGGGAGAGCCGAGGCTACTGGCAATGGGCAGCATATGTAAGGATTGCGAGATAAACACATCAGACCTTTTTCACAAGTAATCAATAACAAAATAGTTATGTTTGAAATCAGACAACAGATTGAAGTGAAACTCTTATTTCACAGCCCTGTGAGTTCCAGGCTGTCTCCAGACAGAGTTCCCCACTAGTTGAGCTTGTAGTGGAGGTTTACTTATAATAACAATGATACACCTTCTTTTAAGCCAAAGCTGAAATTCAGCAGTGTATATTCTGGTCACAAAGGCAGAATTCTGCTGTAGCATGGAAATAAGCAGGGCTCTGGGTGCTCTCACTGGCTGTCTGGCTCCACCTCGCCATTTGAGGGGCAGAAAGGAGACTTTGCTAAGAGTGCAGTCATGAAACTCAACCTTTCTTGGCCAACTTTGCATGTGACTGGCATTCATTACCACCCATCCGAGCAGGAGCCCTGTGAGCCTTCCCACCTTCATAAGCTACACGACAAGACCCTCGGCCACGGCTGCTGCAGCTGTTGTTGTAAAAGCCATCCCCGTTGCTATCTCCAAGGATTCTGGGATCTTTCATGCATGACCACAACTCCTTTATTTTCACTGATTAACAATCAGTCACACTAAAGCCCTGTTTAGAGCTGTACCTGCACAGCCAGTCTGGAGGTATACCCTGATAGCAGTGATTGCCAAGAAGACCTCCAGTATTTCAAGCTCACTACATACATAACTTCCAGGCACAAATTACATTTATATCTTCACCTACTTCAGTGCCAGCCATCAGACAGTAATTAAATTACATGTAGCCTGGGAGCCTCAGTCAGGGGCTGGAAGACAAGCACACGAGGCATGGTGCAAACAGCACTGAGCAGATTCCCAGTTTGAACAAATATGGCTTTCCTCCATGGACTGAGGATGTTTTCAGCCACAGTGACTTACTTCTCCCTGTGCTCACAAACCCACTATAGTGCCCCCAAGCCCTTCAAAGCTGGAGATGGGGAGAACGTGTGAGTTCCCTGCGGCCCTTGGGCACTGCAGGCCAGGCTGTGGCAGCTGCACGCCCTCGGTAACCCAAGCAGTGAGCAGCGGCACAAAGGGCGCCTATTTCTTTGCGGAGCCATCTGTTAGGGTTTCGTTCCGCACAACTCCACTGGCTTCTACGAGGTGCTGAGGTCACACACATGGCAAGGCTCTTGGTCTGCTGCCACTCCAAGCAAGTGTCCCGTGCGTGGGGAGAGGGCACGGCCAGGGCCATGGCCTCCCTGGCCTAACCACATGGCCAGCTGGGCCAGGGAGCTCCCTGTGCTGAAAACTAATCACTTGGCCAGTGTTAGCTTTCAGCTGGAGCAGTCCCGGGTCTGACAAGCACAGAGAGGTATGAGGGCAGGAGCCAAAGCAGGGAAGGAGGGAGGGCAGCATGACCCTGTTTGTGGCGGCACCAACTTGGACTGCTGCAAGTTGACTGTGAGACCACATCCCCAAAGGTCTCCCAGGATGGTTCCAGGAAATCCCCTCTGTCACAGGAAGCACTTCTAGTAGCACAGACCTGGTTCCCAAATCATCTTTTCCTTCCTATCCCAAGAGGAAATTAAGGCTACTCTGCCTATGGGAGGGTTACACCTCATTTCCAAGAACATGCAGATAGGAAACAACAGGATACTTTAGCATCCAAGACAGACAGCCATTTTTGTGCTGCTGAACTGAATGAATATAGCACGTTGGTCTAGGGCACGATGGTGAGGATCAATGGGGGGACCTCTATCCCTCAATAACCTCCTGCAGAAACTCATCATGACTGAATTGCTTTGCATTTCAATCCCCGTGTGAAGCTACTGACCACCTGAAGGATCTTGACATGGTATTTAATCCTCTTCTCCATGTTATTGTCCTCAGAAATACTCAACAGTTTACTAAACAGCACAACTGCTTAATGGCATGTGGTTATTTAATCGAAAATGCTGAAAGCAAGTGTTATCATATCTACCCTAAAAGAGTATCCTCAAAGTGTAACAAGGAAGAAACTGGAACCATCAGTTAATAATGTTATCACTCTTTCCTTACAGCAGAAAACAAGGAGAAAAAAGCTAATCAAATACTACCACCTTTCTTCCCCTCTGCTATTGCTTCTCCTAACATTGACCACATTTGTGGTTAAATGCAGGGAGTCAAACTTCCTATAAGCAGTGTTGTTATGGTTCCAGATTTCCACTGTGGTTCAGCTGTATCACAGCTCTGGAAAGGCAAACTGGCACGTGCTCAAACCGCCACCTTCCCCTGTTAGGGTGAAAAAAAATTCCATATTGTGACTCTAAAAGGTTCTTTACCTGAATCACCTTACTGGCCTGCCTTCTACGATTTAAGATCTTAATAGTGAACTTAAAAAACCACTTTGTTGAAATTGATATTCTGTATAAAAACATTTAGTGAAAATACTGATACTATTTCATCACACTACAGGAGATGGATGTAGTCAGTTAAAAATGTAACTTCCCATTAGGACAATACTTTAAATTCAGGGTTCTGGCTGGGAAGAGCACTGCACCTGCTCCATACTGGGGCTCATGCCCACGCAGTCATGGAGAGGCACTCAAAGAAGAGTCAGAGCAACAACGAGGACAAAAAGCATCATCTCTCAGGAAGGGAAGTACTACTTGTAGAACACATGCAGCATTACTCTGCAGCAGAGGGAACAATACATTTTCATATTTGATCAACACTAACCAAAGAGACTGGGCTGAATCTGACATCAGCTTTTCAGGAGGAAAGCAAACTTTCCAGGACCATTACAGGCAGGCATGCTATTCCTAATTTTCCAGGCATGTCACACTTGCACTTTCAGTGGGAAAGCCTGGGTAGCTCTGGTGGGCAAGTATTTGTGCTGGGATCTTTATACCACTCCTCTTACACCATTGCACTGTCACACAAAGTTCCAGATCTGTTGGCTTTTTCCATTTCAAAAAAGGTATTGCCCTCCAAGTCAATAAGGCAAGCTCAAGTATCTGATATTTTTAGCTAGATATACTATAGCACCTCACAGATGCCTCAAATTTTCTCCCTGCAAGGTCTGAAGGCATTTCCTCCCTCTCTCTGCTGCTGGTTGAGCAGAGTTTAGGACCCACTCTTCACATGCTGAGGCAACTGAGCTTTTTAAAGAGCTGGGAAAGCCACATTTCTTCCCTTCAAATGAAGTACTTAGAAGAGATATAATCCCTGTCTAGTACGACTGGTGCTACTTCCTCACTTTGGGTGAAGTAGGGAAGAGGTTTGAAATTGGAATTGAGGCCATCAAGAGAGTGAAAGGATAGTCAAAACCCCTCAAAACTGCACAAATCTTAAGGGGAAAGGAAAAGACTGAAATTCTGATCCTTTCTTACTGAAAACATGATAATAACTCTTGATCCACTTCAAAACAGGAAGACCTGATTTTGGCCTTAAAGAGAGGAGTCCATCTTAGTCTCTGCATTGCAGATGAGAACAATCACATTTTTGCTTGGTCTGACTTATCGCTAAATTGATTATTCTCCAGAACTAGGAAAGAGCGAGAAAGAAGGAAGATTGTAATCACCCTTATAAAATTATTCTAGGTGAAAGAAGTGAATGGATCTTACTTTTCCTAGCAACCCTCTTTCCTAATTCTGAAGCAAATAAATCACACTAAGGATAGTATCTTGAACATATGGCTCCAAATAAGGGGGATTTGCCTCCTTTTCTCTTCTCTCTTTTTTTCTCCTCAGAATTAAATATGTCAGTCTCTGGAACTCCCTACAGATTCCCTTTCACAGCAAAAGGGGTTTCTGTCCCCCTAAAATACAAATACCACAAAAAAAAAATTCTTTCGTAACTACTAACTTGATTCTGCCCACAGAAGGCTGTACCTAAGTTTAATATGTAGCCAACTGCACACAACCTGTACACTACTGTTGCATTCACTTCCCACATATTCAGCAAACATGATGCTACCAACACAAGAATAGGGAAGGACTTCAGTGCACCAAGACCAACAGCAAAACTAAGAGCATCTTTACAGATGAACAGGTCATAACAACGCTGAGGGCTGCCAAATGATCTTGCATCTTTCTTTGCCATCTCTCTTGTAAACACCTACAAAGCACATGGCTCCAAGAAAAGAAGCTCATGGGATGTGTTTTTATTTTGCCCTCTGCTTTACCATGCACAAGACAACCCACGTTGCACGGTGTGGGCTTTGAATGCTCCTGTCTTTCTGCGGAGCAGCTGAAGCGGAGGACCACTGGGAAGGATGCTGCTAACTCCTAGATCTGGAAGAGGCTTCCCACAGGCACCCTGCAGGAAGGGGGAAACACCCCCTGAAGTTCCTCATTCCCCTGCCTGCAATCCAAGAAGGCAGCTGGTGACACTGCGTGGAAGACGATCACAGAGAAGTTTGCCAGCAGGAACGAAAGGGTAACGAGGATGCCAAAAGCCAATGGTCTGCATTTTTCTTTATTTTTGGTAAGCAAAAATAAAACCAAGCAACACGAATGTGACTAGCAATAGAAATCAGGAAGGAAATGTAAATGATTTTATAGAAAGCGTGAATCCAAGTCATACCAAAAGCCACCTGAATGTTTCTCTATCATAGGCAATTTCTCATGTTCTTTTATGTCATCTTTGCAGTGTCAGTTTTCGAGAGAATAATTCTCAGCTCAGCACGACAGAACAGTATTACCAACGGGCATGCAGAACATTAGCATGTTATAAATAAACTGCTAATTTGAGGTGGGAAAAATCATCAAGGCAGCTCTTATGATTAAGAACTAGAGAAAGAAAATGAGCAACTTGCTTATGCTTTCAGGACACTGGATTTTACAAAAAAAGAAAAACCAAAAACAACCAAAAACTTTTTCTAACACCTAATTCCTGAGGGGAAAAAAGAATAAACCCAGTGAAATACCCACTGTTGAGACAAAGAAGCCAGTGAAAATGCTATTATAATTTTTAAAGCCCTCCCTGCACCCACCTCAGTTGTCTTTTACTTGGTACTACAGCCGGGTTGTGAAGTTTCAGCTTCCTCTCAGCCAACTTGCAGTTTTACATAACTCCCCAGAGACACTTTTTGGTCACAGATACCACACAGCTGAAAGCAAAAAAAAAAAAAAAAAAAAAAAAAAACCCAAAAAAAAACAACCCACCCCAAAAAACTACGAGGTGCAGAAGCATTATACAGCAATTCAGATCTGGGTTACTCAGAGCCACTCATTAAAACTCTTACCATGAAAAGTAAAACTTTATTCTGTTGAGCCGGCAGCCAGGATTATTCGTGCCTGCGATAGCCCTGATCACCACCCTCCGTCTGCCCCGTGTGGGGTTCCCTTCCCACCCTGTCCCCAAGTCTGCAAGGACAGATAACTCCCCGCCACGGCACGGCTGCCACACGGGTATCATTTCTGTACCGCTCCAGCATTGTCGCTCTGTCCCAGCATGACACTTACCAAGCATTGCTATAAAAATTTCTGTGTATATCTATGTTTTCCACAAGCAGGGATAATGGCCTCATTGCAATAGCCTTGATAAAAGCTCCAACAAGACAGCTTTCAGATATCACCGCACAAAAGCCTTCTGTGAGAGCTGTAACCAACATCAATTCCCGCTATGCGAAGACATTAGACAAAGTGTGAACTAGCTTACTGTATGGGGACAAAAAACTGACTGTCAATGTGTGGGACCAACGCTGTCTAAAAACACAACGCTGGCAAGGCAAAATAGCACCAGCATATATACATGGTAATTGCCATTTAATTCCAGAATTAGCAGCACAAGAGAACAAGTACTGAAGGCACTATTAGGTTACTAGCATCACTCAAGACATTATAATTCCATATAATTCCATTTCTAGTGTCCTTGGAAGGAAAATTACTTTAAAAACAGCAGATGTTAAAAACACCCAAGCAGAAGGTGAAGGAAAGCCCAGTTTCCATTACAGAAGTACCCAGAGAATGCAGCAAACCCTTCAGATCTGCTCCTTAGAGCATGTATTTTCCTACAGAATCATGGAATAGCTTGGGTTGAAAGAGATCTTTAAAGGTCATCTAGTCCAACCCCGCCTGCAATGAGCACTAACATCTAACTAGATCAGGTTGCTCAGAGCTCCATCCAACCCAGTCTTGAATGTTTCCAAGAATGAGTACCTATTCCCCATCTGAGCAACCTGTTCCAATGTTTCATTAGCCCTGCCATAAAAACCGTCTTATACCTAGTCTAAATCCACATTCTTTTAGTATAGAACCATGACCCATTAATAACCACAGAACAACCCGAGTTGGAACAGACCCATAGGATCACTGAGTTCAACTCCTGGCCCTGCAGAGGATAGCCCTGATAATCACACCATGTACCTGACAACAGCATTATCCANCTCAGAGCTCCATCCAACCCAGTCTTGAATGTTTCCAAGAATGAGTACCTATTCCCCATCTGAGCAACCTGTTCCAATGTTTCATTAGCCCTGCCATAAAAACCGTCTTATACCTAGTCTAAATCCACATTCTTTTAGTATAGAACCATGACCCATTAATAACCACAGAACAACCCGAGTTGGAACAGACCCATAGGATCACTGAGTTCAACTCCTGGCCCTGCAGAGGATAGCCCTGATAATCACACCATGTACCTGACAACAGCATTATCCAAAGGCTTCTTGAACTCTGCCAGGCTTGGTGCTGTGACCACTTCCCTGGGGAGCCTGTTCAAGCGCCCAACCACCCTCTGGGTGAGGACCATTTTCCCAATACCCAGCCAAAGCCACAGTAGAACACAAACCACTATTCCACCTATGGTACAAGATGAAACCTTTTCTGTGCCTCATTTTGTACTTATTACATACTTATCTGCTTACATTTAGGTGGCATCTGAAAAGTCAGAAGCCTATTGTCAACCGCAATGGACCGCACCAATACAATTGCTGGGCCAAAAGATAAGATTTTACTTCCAGACTTGAATTTTGCCAGATGACACCTCTTAAATTGAAGGTCTAGAAAGGAGGGATGCAAACAAGTCTATATGTCAGTTTGTTTCTGAAAAACATTTGAAAGGCAAATTTGAAAGCTAAGTTTTTAGGCAGCATAGTACACTCATCCCATGGAGAAGTATTTCACTCTAAAATTACATCTGTACTTTAAAATGTGTAAAAAATATAAAATCCTACAGTGCATATTCAGTGGCTTGCAAAAAAAAAAAAGTATCTGTTACTGCACTCTAATTTTAGTATGATTTTATAACAAACGGGTAGAACTAAAATTAAGACAAAGTTATATTCAGAGAGAACTAGTAGAGTGGACCAATGAGCCTGACATGATATATAAGAATTAGACTCTTGCAGTGCATGGTGTGCACCATTGAGTTCCAAACCAGAGACTTTCAATGTCACCATAATTAACAAGGAAGGAAGTTTGCCAATGAGTTTCTTCCCCCACCCCCCTTTTCTAGCACTAAGTTATGCAATATGCAACAACCTTTGAACCAACAGCTGTACAACAAGCGAAAAAACCCAAACCAGAATAGCATGGTTAAGATGAGAATGTGTTTCAAGAAGTTCATTAATGAAAATTACCTTTAGAATCTATGCATACATAACCAACAGACATACCACAACTCGGGCCAGGAATGCTGGAGCTGAAGCAGCCAAGGCTAAGCAAACATCTCTTGCTGTCCAGATTCCCAATACAACTTACTTTTACCAAAAATAGCTCTTCATGTGTTTTCTAAAAGTTTTCATAGATTTTTGCAAAACAACTCACAAGGTCTATGTGAAAGGACTGTAAAATTTCATTGTAAAAATAAAGAAATGAAAAGCCCAAATAATAGCACCCTCTGCTTTTAACAATGACTTGTGCATATAAAGCTCCAGGTACCAAGGACTCAATATCTGCAATATTGCAAGTGCACATCACAGGAAGTTGTATTTTCCAAAAAAATCAGGTTCTAGACCCTTGAAGTGAGGCACCTGAATATGCCACCAGCCTCAGCTAGTGGACATTTCTGGGCCTAAATGCAGCCACATACAAGTTGGAAGAACCTTGAAAGTAGCTGGAGGTGATCAAATTAGGTCTCCTACTCAAAAAAAAGCAATGAGAGGGGATACTGGTTTTACTTTTAGAGGCAGGGATAAAAGAAAGCCATATTTGCCCACATAACTCAGCACACTCATAGAAGAAATGCCAGCTGATTCTGAGAAGGTGATCTTTAATGCTCCACTTCATCTTCCCAGCTTAGTCCCAGGCCAAAGAGCTTGGGCACAAAACACCTGAGAGCTGCAGGGCATGCACATTGGAGCAGTGACAGAGTTAGCAGGTTAGTTTCCACACTGTCACAGGTCAGGTCAACAACTGTCCACATTCATAAGTGGGACAGGAGACTCATGACACACACCATTAACCTTAGGCAAGCTCAGTTTGCAAACAGCTACCAGCACATTTGCTATGCATTCATGTATGTATAAAAGGGATGCTAAAACCCATGAAGTAGTACTCTCTTACCACACAACAGGGGCCATTTTCATTAAGCCCTGGCTTAATCAACTCCTAGTCAAGCTCCTGCCTTCTCCCTTTACAAGGCTTGCAGATGCAAATATTTACCACAGCTCATGTTGAGCTCACAAGGCATTTAGAACTCCATGAATGCCACTAGATCCAGCAAATAGCAGCAGCATCCAAGCAGACATCACAGTACTTCAAGAGACACCCATGCCAGGCATAGCACTCCCAAGTGTGGTTTTGGACCAACTTACTTGAGGAAAACAGAAGTTAAATAGTTCCTTTTTAAAGATGTGATAAATTGGGAAATTTTGCCAAGCCTGTCTTCAAACAGAACTGAAATTGAAACAAATCTAAACACCTCACCAGCAGCACCTCTAGCACTGCAGCAACCCCATCCCAGAGGTATGGGCAGCCTCCCTCCTGCACACCACTGCCCCCAGGGAACATGACGGGGGTTTCTTCTCCCCAGAACTACAAACATAATCCTGGTCTTGAAAAATAATGCAGGATGTGATTAACTCTGTCAGCCAAAACAAAAGCCTGAAGTCCAACTTAGTCATTTGTAAGGATGAGAGTTACCTCCATATATACACACTCGGCGCTGCCAGCTGTAAATGAGATTATTTGCAGAGACTATATAATCTGGAGATTTAGTTACTCGAAGAGCTTTCCATCTGCTGAAGCCCCACACCGGGCCAGGCTGGATCTTCATCACCACCACTAGTGCAAGAAACCATTGGAACTAAAGTCAAGAGTCTCCAACTCATCCTTAGCAGGTAATTCCCCCACAAACGAGGACGAAAGCCTGAGGCACCTTCCCACTCCTGCACACCAGCACCAGGACCAGCCCTGCCACCAGAGCCATGGCCACCAGCCAAACAGACACCTTCGGAAGTGAAGCCTGAGAGATAACATACTTGAAGCTGCCAAGAAAAGCCCCTATCTTCATTTCACAGGCACCAATCTCATTCTTGGTGCTTTGAGCAGGAGGGATGGGCTGAATTTCCCTCCCACAACCACACCAGGCCTACTGGCCTGCACAGGACTGGGCTCCAAAGAGAAATGGTGCTATTTCACTTTCCTTTTTGCAAGCTGCATCTCCTAATGAGCTATTCCCACAGCAGCCATGCCTACTCATCCCTCTGCCCCACACATCCCACTCCCATCCCCAGGGCCAGGTTAAGACCTCACAAAACAAGCTGGGTCTGAAAGGGTCTCTGCAAAGTGAGTCTAGCATGTGTTCCAAACATCTTTCAAAGCTGGCAGTCCACAGAAGTTTCACAAGTAAAAACAATTACAGACACATTTGTTTTCACACCCATGTGGTTCCTTTATAAAAGGACACCTTTATCTTTACATTAATGGCTTTCATTTCAGGAGAAATGAATTGTCTGACACTCTTCAGCTTGGAGAAGACATCTGAGGACAGAAGATAATTTGTCATAAACTGTGCAGAGAAACATATCAGAAAATCATTTTTCCCTACCACAATATCTAGGATCACTCAAGAACACTATAGACAGCAAGTTCAACTGAAAAAAAAAAAAAAAAAAAAAAAAAAAAAAAAAAAGCAAGGCAAGAAACAAAGAAAACAGTTCTTTCCTTTCATACAAAATGGCTAACTCATGGCTAGAACTAGTTGCTACCCAAGTTCTGAACTACAGCTAGATTCAAACAGGGATCACAAAAATCACCAGCCACTGGTACCTATCAAACACATTGTAACTCCTGACCAAGAAAGTGCTGTCTTGAAGCAAAAGGGTTTTCCTGTGCAAGCCTCCTTCCCCGTGTTCTTTCCTGAAACACTTCCCACAGTTACAGTCAGAGAAGTAGTGGGGGAAACACTTCATCTTGCAAAATACACAGCTGTTCCTAAACTCAAAGATTATTTTCCTTGTAAATGCTTGCACATATTCACAGATGAGCACACAGTAAAAATTAACAGAACAGCACCAACAAACCTGGCATAAAATGAGGGGAAACAAAATGCCTGTATTTGCTCAGCCAGGTGGAGAATTCTCTACAGAAGAATAAACTGGCCATAAAGTGACCCCTACCCAGCTTTTGGTAAGCAGACTGATGGTGCAAGGAAAATACATTCACAGAAAGAACAAAAAAGATCAACATCATAAAATGGAGGCTTGCTGGGACAATTTAACACCTCCACATGGGCAAATTCCTGTCTGCTTCCTTCTTCTCACTCGGACCATCTTGGGCCCAAGACATCTGCCAGACCCAGTGCTCACACCCAGCTCTTCTACCTTGTTAAAGCAGCAAAAAGCAACTCGTCAGTGCAGCCAGATGTTCCCCAGGGGCAGCAGTGGAGGAAGAACCCTGTCTGGCCATAGGCAGAGCAAAGGAGATGATACAGAGGAGACAGTGAGGGACAAGCAAGCCTACTCCTTCCAGCAACAGTGAAGCCTTTGAGCAGCTCAGCTGTCCATGGAACCCTGCCAAAAGCCCTTATCATCATGGGGCTACCATACTTGGGAGTTCTGGCGCAGATGGAGCCACACCAACACAGCTGGACTTTACATGAGGATAGCAAAGCCAACAGCAAGCTCCAGCCTATTCCTGTAGGGTTTTATTAGGATGCCCACTTTTCACAAGATGTTCGTTGGTGTGGTTAGGGCAACCAGGATTTTATGTTTCTTTGAACTCGTCTCAGACGCTGCACCCAAAGGACCGTGTGGTACCTCCTCGCGCTCAGAAGCAGTGTGTTGCTGGAGGAGAGCAATTTGAACCCAAGAAAATCCCTTAAATGCTATTCAAAAAGCAAAGGTCCCAGACTCATACTAACATTCATTTCTAGTAACACAAACTATCAGGCAAAGAAAACAGGTCTGAATATGAAAACATCTGTGTCTCCACATACAAACCTTCTCATTGCTGCAAAATAAATAAAAGCTACTAAGTTAACTACCTCCTTCCTTTATGTGACTTACACGTTCTTCTTCCATACCTTAAATCCTTGTTCATTATTTATGTCCTATTTGGCTTGCTCCTTTACATAACACCTAGGAGAAAGGCTGTGGGTTATCCCATTTTTCTCCCTTTCCAGCTGCACCTTGCTGAGAAGCAGGGAGGAAGGAAGAGGTATTTTCTAAACCACCAGAAAAACGAGAGAGGTACTAAGTATTCAGTTTGGAAATGTAAATCCTCCTGCCCCCTTCTGAAGTATGCCGAACCAGCCTCTCCACAGCTCATGTCATCTAAAGGCCACAGGAGTTCTCTGAAGATATTGTTGTTAAGAGGATTTAGCCCCTTTTAAAAAGGACTTAACATGTGGGTGGTGTCTCCATTTAAGCATTTTCTCATGGCTAAGAAAATGGCCCTCTTCTTAAAGGCTTATCTTTATAACCCAAAGACAGTAAGAAATTCTCTACTATTTGAATTAGAAACATTTTGAGCAGCTTGCTTTTGTAACAGCCCCGTTTCTGAGTACAGGGAATTGCAAATGGTAGTGACTTTCTCACACCAAGTGACAAGGCAACACCAGCCAGAATGCTATTGGGGTACCGCATCAAACATTAATTTCCCCTGTGTTCTCATGAGGATCCAAGTCGATTCACAAACTCAGTTACACTAAAACAGCATGGTGTCACAACTCCTGCGCCATATCCCTGGCCACCACTTTCCCTTGATGGTCCCTGGTACTTCCCAGACCTGCCATTAGCTGGTTCAACCTGCTTGCCCAGCAGAAAACATTTATTTATTTAGGTCAGGGTTAATTTTCCATCCTGGGAAGCCTGAGATTCCAGAAGGGGAAAGGCACCAGCCCCCAGCAGGGTGCAGGAGAGCATGGGAAGCTGCAGGACCACTGGCCCTGTCTCCAGAGGCTCAGGCTCTCCCAAGGGGTGCAAGCCCTGATGGTTGTTTTGCAAGGGTTAATTCTCCATTATTGCTGGTGTCTAAGCCATAGCAGGGGTTCAGGTCCACCTGGTAACACTTTCTATTAACTCCTCAGGAATCCTGCAAAAGCCCCTCAAGCTGAAGGGGCAGGCAGGCTGGGTCACAGCCTCCCAGAGCCAGGGAAGCTCTCCAGGGTACAAGGGCCCAGTTAGCAACCCTGGGCTACAGGAGCTGCCACGACACAGCAGGGAACTGGCTTTGGACACTATGGAGACGCTTGCCTGGGACATGGAAGAGTGTGCAAATTCTCACTGTGGGCCTGGAGAGGCCTCTTGTTATGGACTAGGCCACTTTCCAAGGCTTTTCCAGCAGTGTTACACATACACAACCACAGATGAAACAACTAACAAAATTCCAAGGGGAAGCAGCTTACTGGGGCCTTTTCCATTTGCTCATGTAGCTGAACACCTCCTTGCACAGCCTAAACTATATTGATGTATTGACTCTTTTCCAGTCATACCATGGTTTATATTTGGAAGTGATGGGTGGGTTGCCAGTGCAGTTACATCTGCAAGGCAAGAGTATTTTCATAATCCTAACCCCTGCAGGTGTGCTGGCCAAATTTTAGACTTATCTCTATAATCTTTTGCATAGCAGGGTCTTGTTTTCAGCTGGGGGGTCTCAGATTCCCTCCACTACTTGCAATTCAATAATCAAGAGCTAAACTTATATTGGCGCTACTTGCCTGAGTTCACTGCCTCACCTACCCAGCGTTTTCTCACTTCTTTCACCAGTCCCTAATATTAGTTTGTGAAAAAACGCTCTGCTAGGAGCCAAGGGCAGAACATCCTCACCTCCCAGTCCCAGACAATCCTCCATGACTTTTGAGGAAAGCCACCTGGAAGGTGCAGACCAGAAAGGGCCCAGATGGCATCCCTGCCAAGCAGTTTGGGGTGCAGAAAGACAAGGCAGAGCACCAGGGTGCTTCCCAAAAGATGGGTCTGCAGCAAGCCAGCACAGCTCCAAGAAGGGCACTTCCATGAGCACAGCTGTCAGGGCAGGGCAGGATGCACAGCTCCTTTCCTGGTGTGTGCCACGGGTGGCTTATCGCCCTGGGAGGGTGCCAGCCAGAGGCTGTAGATACTGCTGGCCTGACCACACTCTTCCTCCCCCATCCACATCTCTCCCCAAAGTTAATATGGGGGCTGAGGGAATACAACAAATTTGCAAGTTGTGTGAAGACTTGTTTGCAGGCAGAGGCCAAAATCACTTTCCCCACTTACAAACCTTTACGGTGGAAATAAACTTTCCTAGGTTTTTAAGGCCAGGAGTTCCTGCCATTAGAGAGATGAGCAGCATTAAGAAAA
>VWZU01016622.1:0-11112 GCA_013397095.1 Sterrhoptilus dennistouni | reverse complement strand
ACCTCTTGGGAAAAGGGGTAATCCGAGTGTTCCGTTTAGCCTCTGTCACGCTTTTGATGCCTTTCCTCCAGATGAGTACTTTTGCATCTTCAATCACAGGCTGGAGTATAGGTAGGAGGGGCTTTAGCAAGCCAAGAAATGCAGCAGTGAAACAACAGCTGCCCTTTCAGTGTCCAGGTGCAGGCTGCTGCACCTGGACTTCCAGATCCTGGCATGTGTTTTTTTGTCAACTGTCAACTCCCCCTGGGCTCTGCCAGCACTAGCTCTGAGCATACATGGCTTTTCTTCCGAAAGGGAAGGAGCAAAGCAGTGACTGATGAGCTGCTTTCCTTCCCTCATCCCATGGAAAGCTGCATTCAGAGCAACGAGGTGATGGCATAATCCAAGTTCATTCAGCCTGGGAGGGACTCGAGCCAAGCATGGACTTGTGTAGGAGAATCTGGGCCAGAAAGGAATGCCTTGCACTGCTTTGCTTAGCAAACTCCACTACAAATGTGCCCTGCTAAAGCAGAGAAGTTTGGCACCTCATCCAAGTTCTATTTCCACACAAACCCTCCACTCTCCACTTTCTAGTTTCCTTGCTGCACACCAGAGGTGCTCGGGCTCTCAGCGGCACCCCCCAGCACAGCTCTGCTGCCTTGTGAAAGTTACTGAGATATTCCCTGTCCCTGGGAGAGCCTGGACTTCTCGGGGGCTGGGACAAAACTCATGGGGTTTTTGGGCAAGATGGGAGGGAAAGCACTGAGCTGGGCAGAGCAAACAAGCTCCCAGCCACACACTACAAATTGAGAAATTCCCCCATGGTAGTGCTGCCAAGGGCTTCAGGACAGAGTTGTGCTTCAGGAACACAAAATTTCTCCCAGCAGCTCCTCCTTGCCAGTCTGGCAATAAATAAGGAATGAAACCACACCCTGTAAATTATTTTATCAAGCCACTGTTTGTTTTGCATGGAGCATCTGCACTGTCCCTTGTCATGCTCCCTCTAGTCGTAGCCCTACACAAAGTCAGCTTTCCCACCAGCAGCCCTGATGCTGAAAACCTCATCTGTTTGTGAGTATGACATTCACAGCAGCACGTTCCTGCCCAAAGGGTTAAAGACATGGACTGTGCATTCCTCAGTGCAGGACAGAAAGAGACTTAACCAGGATTTTTGCTTAGCGCTACCTCCCAAAACCAAAGGCCATTAGTTGAGCAAGACAAAGAAATCCACCTCCTGAAGATCAAAGAGATGTACTCTTCCCCTAAATGAGACATTTCAAGAAAATCATCCTCAACCCAGAAGAGTCTGGAAACTTGATGAGATGCAATGGTGTTGGGGGAAAGAGAAGCCCTCCTGATGACTCTGAGCCCAGCCAACAGAGGCCAGAGCATCCCAGTGCTCCAGGAACAACAGACGTGAGGACTTGGAGGAGAAAAACAGAGAGCACACACCAAAGCACAAGTGTGCCACACCTGCTCTGCTCACTGCCCTGCAGAGCCCACAGTGAACCCTCTCCCCTCCATCACAGAGAGGAGCAGACAAATATTTACCCATCCAGCTAAAGAGAATGATTTTACTCAGGAGCTAAAAGCGCTGCCTTGCCAAGGATGTTTATTCTCAAATAAATCCCCTCCCTTCAGTCTCTTCCTTTCTTCAGAGCAGAACCAGTGTTGCAATGAGCTGCTCTAACATCCACATAAACAAGCAAGGATTTCATTGCAGATGAGTGAGTAGAGCCCATTTTTGCCTATCTGAGTGTTTCTCCCACTGCCAGGGCACATTTTTCACCTCATTTCATGCAAGTTTTCAGACTGCTGTTTGTGACACAATTGGGGTGATTTCTGGGGTATAAAGGCAAGACTGTTGGCAGATTTGCTGTCTTCAGCAAGGTGTGACACAAGCTCAAAGCTCAACTGTACAATTAGAGGGGTGGCTTCTTGGACCTGTGGGAACAGCTCTGAAAGGATTTCTTTTAGCTGAAAGGGCAAAAATTTCAAAGTGGATGTTGAGATAATCATAAAAAACCCCACTCATCTCCAAAACTGAAGTGATGATTTAGGTACCACTAAAGGAACATGATATGGAGCTCATTTGTAACTTAACAGTTGTTTGGTTGCATTAGTTGAGGCTGAGAAGAGCCTTCCTGCAGCTTTGCCCCACCAGCACCCACCCCTTGGGCATCTCTAAGATAACCCCAGCTGCCTGAGTTAGCAAATTATTGTTGCCACAGATTAAAAATACAGTAACTAACCCCATGTTTGCATTCTTAGAGCTCTTTGAGCACAACCCAGGTACTGCTTAGACTTCACAAGTCCCACAGGGATGAGGATTACCAGAACTCCCTTTTCTGCCTGGGGTAGGACATGTTCCTGAGATGTTTCCTTGTTCCTCAGTCACTCCCTGGCCCTGTCCTGGGGACACCATTTGGAGAATGTTCTTTCCACAAACTGGAGGACAGTTTGCCCAGCTTGGCCCTGGTGTGCAGCAGGAGCTGGTGGCACCATAGCACAGATCAGTTTGTATCCAGAGATCTTTGTCCTTTCCACAGGCAGTGTCCTTTCCACCTGGACAATCTCTCCCATTTGCAGAATCCCCTGTGCTCTTGGACTTTTCACTCCCTACCTCTGGGTACTTAAATCTTCATTACAAGGCAGCAGGATCCAAGCAGAAGGTCTGGTGGAAGGATCAGGGCATCCTCCTGGTGCAGGACCAGGCTCCTCAGAGGATGCTGAGCTCACAGCTGGTGCAGACACAAACAGGCAGGATTTAGCACCTGGAAGCAGCAGTGCAGAGCTCAGGCCCACAGCAGTAAACTTTACAAGATCCAACACCATTGCCAGCTTTCAACATGAAAGGTCTCCATTAAATAGAGAAGCTGCAATGTTCTTTCTAATTTTGCCAATATTTACAGGTGAGATGCAAGGAAGAGTCCAGGCTGGTGATGACTGCTGGGCATCCCACTGAAGTGGCTGAGGATGAGTGAAGGGAGGTGACAGGCTAGGGACAGACAAAAGGCACCAGCAGCAAAGCCCAGCTATAAAATGTTGGGAACCATCAAACTGGATTGCAGCAAACAGAACAGGAACACCAGGATATACCAGTCACTATCAACAGCCCTCGTACATGTGTCCCCCTGCACAAAAAATGAGGGAACAAAGTCCCAAGTCCTCAGGTTAAACCTAAAAAACAGACACTAAGATGATTATGTAGGAACCAAATCTAATAATGTCCTTTTTTTAAATACTATAAAATAAGATTCCAATTCTTCTGGCTTCCCAGGGGCATCTTCAGACCCCATAAGGCTCAAGGGAAAATAATGGCATGTATTTTGACAGATGGATGTCACTGGTTTTTATTCTCTGAATGGAAGAGTGAAATTCCAGGTTATCCATACAGTCTGTACAGTCAACAGCCACAGAAAGGGCTGTATTTGCCTTTTTGTATTTGCCCTTTTAAGTGCAACCTCTTACTAGTTGTCAAACTGTTGAGATGAAGGTTCTAACCCCAAGTTTAGAAGCAATCTATGGATAAAATAGCAGCATCAGCAAATGCCTAAAAATCAGAGTCTTAAAATTAAAAATTAAAGCCTTAAAAAAAATTTAAAAGATCAAGTTGTGAACTTGTGCTCTGTAGCTTTCTAAAACCCCTCCACCAGCATTTTCCATCCTAGGAACCTCTCCCAGTTTGGGTCTTTGTCAGGAAACTGAGAAAAAGTTTTAAAGCATCAGGTACACAAGAGATGAGTGAAGAGAAGGAAATGAAATAAAATAAGGCCCAAACCTGCCACTCTTTTCAGCTGGAGAACATGGTCCATGGGTGCAGCTGATGGGGTCTTTGGGAATTCCCTTTCATTCCCAGCTCTTTGGGAAGAGCAGCCCTGGCAGATGTCCCTGGAGCACTAAGTGTTCTGTGTAGCAGCATATCCCCATGCTCCAGAGCTCTGTGACATTCCAAGGCTCATTGCACACACAGGGAATCTGGTGTAACTCCTCTGCTTTACAGCACTGCCCTGACTAAAGCCATGGCTGGGGACAGGACTGACACTGTGCAAAACTGAGGGATAACAGGAGAAGGGAAGAAAGAGAAAGAAAGGCATAGGGAGGGACAGTGTTCACTCCAACAGCAAGATCTCATCCTCATTTAACTGATATCCAAAGACATTCTGCCATCAACTCCACACCAGGAGCAGGACTCCTGATGTACACAAGTGCATTAAATAAAACAGTTGCCCTCTGAAACAAAACCTTTCTCTAATGTCATTTTTTTGTTTCCTGATGCTTGAAGTAGAGAATGCAAAAACACAAGGGAAAACTCTCTGTGGGGAAAAGGACCCTTGAGACAAACAACACCCCATTCCTTGGCTGAGAGCCCCGAGGTGAAGCACGAGTGGAGAGCAAGGCACACACGGAGGGGCCACGGACACCTTGTCCAAGGAATGTGGCCATGCTGCCTCCAGCTCGCTCTGCTCCTCGGTGCTGCTCTGATCCTTCCGCCTGGCTTCCTGGCTTGGTCTCTTTCTGGTGGGTTTAGTCTGGTTCTGGTGTTGCTGTGCAGGCCCCAGGCTGGGCGATGAGGGCAGATATGACACCACGAAGGGCACGGCCAGCCTGCATCAGCCACCGGCCTCAGGACGCGGCCTCATCTTCACACACGTTGGGCAGCTCCAGGTCCCTGGCTGCTTCTCTGCTCCCTTGTGTTCTACATGGGTGGCAAGGAAACAAAGACATTGTGTAGGCACAGAGCAAGGCAGGGGGTGCTCCTTCCAACCCAGGTCAGCAATATCAACAGGGAACAGCAATCAACCAGCCTGTTGTGCTGGTACCATGTAAACACCTCAGCAATATCCCAGCACAGTGCCCTGCAGTGATGTGCAGCTTGTGCCTGGACACCTTTCTCCTCACTGCTCCCAAAAATGGAGCTCTCCACTTCCCTGAATGTCCTTCTCCATGAGGTCATGGAGTCTCTCCATGAGACTTTCCCCTAGAACCCCCTGGTTCTAGGGGAAAGTCTTGCAGATCAGCAGCATGGTTTCCAAATTATCTAGTTTGCATTTGGAGAGTTCTAGCTTGCTCTCCTTTAATATGATTTTTTAATAAAGATCAGAATGATGGGTTGATCCCACAACTGCTTCTCCAAATGTAAAAATAAATGTTTCTGCCAGAACTCAGTTTGTCCTACAAAAAACCACAACTGTGTGATTTCAGTTTCTGTGAGTTTGTCTGGTCCCCAGAACAGCAGTGTCTGAAACCTGAGAGCAGCAGCCCCAGAAACTCAGCCAAGGTTACTTACTTGCATTGCACATACACCACAATAACTTCAGCCATTTTCCCCTACTCCTAATTTTTGATGTTTTCTCTTGTAGAAGGTTTGCGCCATACTGCACTTCAGGGCATCCTCGAGGAGCAACATCTCCACCCAGGCCAGCCAGCCCCAGACAGCATGTGACTGTCACTGTGACTGGATGGTGAAAAGGGGACACCTCAGGTGCCACCCACATCAGACGCTGATTGCAGGCAGATGACTTCAGCTAAAACACCATTTCTCCATCATAAAGATATCCGCATCACAAAGGAGGCGATTATCTCCAAACAATTGTGTCTCCCAGGTGTCCAACCTCGCTCACACCAGTCTGGCTGTATCACAGAATCATGGAATGGTTTGGGTTGGAAGGAGACCTTGAAGATCATCTTGCTTCACCTCCTGCCATGGACAGGGACACCTTCCACTATCGCAGGTTGCTCCAAGCCCCATCNTAATGGACTCCTGTGCTTGTTTTGCATTGATTTACATTTAGGGAGGAGGGAAGAAGCCACCCATGAAAATGATCTTTCTAAGAGGAGCTGCTAAGAGTCTCCTCCGTGCCTGACAAAACCAATCAGTAACTGGTTTTGAATATTGACTACCCGTTAAACCAATTAAAGAGCAGAATACACCTCTGAGAGAGTCACATTTTAAGACAAACAAGCCCAGGAAAGTTCTCTTCTTCCTCTGGCCTGAGAACAGGTAACAGGCTGGCCTGGCCGCCTCCGTGAGGCTGGGACGGGACAAGTGGGCCCTGCTGAGGGCCTGGACCTCTTCCTGCCAGGCCCCATCCAGGCTGGGCCGGGCCCCAGTGTCTGTTAACATCTGGCTCCCAGGCTGGATCCCTCACCTACAGCGTGGTCAGGCTGACCCACAGCTGGAATTAAATACAGTACGGGCCTGGGACCGGCCATGGGGCCAGAGCGGCTGTGGCTGTTCCGGCTGGGCCCCTGAGATCCGGGCACAGCATGGCCTGAGTCTGTCACCGGGACGGCTTCGGCCACCGCCCTGCAGAAACCATCAGTGACCCTCTGCAGGCCCCGGTGAGATATTAGCTCCTTCACTGCACAGATGAAACCTGAAAAGCATCGATCCTCTCTTGAGTGAGAGAAAAAGGACAGAGTGAAGACATGTAGAGAAACAACATGAAGACACCAAGGTCATTAAAGAAGTAGTCAAGTCCCAGTTGGGAGGGGAATGAGAAAATGCCTTAGTCTTAGGCTGAAATTCTTTTGCAAAGCCATGGTGATGGACTGTGATACACTAGTATATCCTTTTAATAATACAAGAAGTATGGGAGGATGGAGTGTTCAAATTGCAGACATGAGCAAAGCCATTCATGCTAAAGCAAGTAAATGCTGAAGTAGCTGTGATTGCATGAGAAGCTTGAACAGAGAGAGAGAGATCAGAGATGATGAAGACCCTTTGCCCCAGGGAAAGAAGAAGACCTCTGTTCCCAAAGATGAAGATGAAATCAGAGATAGATGAAGAGAAACTTTGCTATTGAACAGCTCATCCTTAAAATAGTAGCCTATGAGTTTGACATGGCCCATGAACACAGCTGTGGGAAGGCTGCATGAGAGGGGAGTGACTTCACAAATGAAGATTTCTGGGTGGCTGCTGTTAGTGAAATTGAAGCCATGAGAGACTGTTTCTTGTGGAGAAGTCCCCCATGACATGGCAAGAGAAACTCCGTTCCCTAAGAAAACTGATGAAAGACTATTTTAGAGGTGGTAAACTGATCTAAGTCCCACGTTTGGTCTTAGTACATTGTCAGTGGGAAAGAAAAGAAGGTTGTGGCGGTAGGAAAAGTGTTCTGAAGGTTTAATTCTCATTGGTTTTTTTCTTTTCTTTCAGTTCTGTTTAAAGAAAGTTTTCTTTGTACCCTTAAACATTTGAGCCTGCTTAGCTCTTCTCCTAATTCTATCTCTCAGCAGAAAATAAGTAAATAATTCTAGTGGGTGCATTGATGTTTAGCCAGTGCTCAGCCCATCACATTTATTAGGTGCATTGGCCAAGAAATCTCAAACTGGCAAACCAAAACCACTGCATTAAATTCATGTTTCCACCCACTTTCTACCTGAAACTGCCACAATTCTCTTCTAGCAAACTGTTGTTTTGCCTAAAATTTGAAAATTTTGGAGCCCCGAGTGATAAAATAGCTCACCTCATAAAAAAGCAAAATGCATCCAAGACAAAGAGAATTTTAAGTCTTCACAGAATGACAAAATATTTTAACTTGGGAAGGACCCATCATGTTCATCAAGTCCAGTTCCTGGGCCTGCAAACGACCATCCCCAAGAAACACACCTGGGCCTGAGACAAACACAAACATGGGCCTGAGAGCCTTGTCCCAAAACTTCTTGAACTCTGTCAGGATTGGTGCTGAGCACTGCTCTGGGAAGTCTGTTCCAGTGTCCAGCCACCCTGTGGGTCAAAAACCTTTTCCTGATATCCAACCTAAACCTCTCCTGACTTAACTTCAGGCTATTTACTCGAGTCCTGTCACCGGGCACAGCAGAGGAGAGATCAGTGTCTGCCCCTCCTCTTCCCTCATGAGGGAGTTGCAGACTGCAATGAAGTCTCCCCTCAGTCTCCTCCTCTCCAGGGTGAACAGGGCAAGTGACCTCAGCTACTCCTCATACGGCTTCCCCACAAGGCCCTTCACCATCTCCATAACCAACATTGGATGGTCTGTAATAACTTTAGTTCCTACTTATATTGTGCTCTTGTAATAAATGAGTTAATTGCAGGTTGTTTCCTTATATATCTGCAATGAATCCTAACCAACAAATACTTCTGCATCACTACCAACTTCAAATTCTTTGCATTTCTCATCAGCAGTATTTTTTTTAGATAGCACATGTTGTTATTGCTGCTGTTATGGATTCTGTGATTTATTCCCTTTTGTCCTGCATTGCTCAGCATTTTTCTTTGAGAACTAACCCATTTATTGCAGACATCTTGTTCTAGTTAGTGATTTACCCTTCTGTGACTCTTATTATAATACCTATGTTTAATTATCTTGAGTTTCTTTCCTCCTTTGCTTTCTAATGAGAGCATTTGTGAAGCAGTTTTCACTAGCCTTGAAGGTATTTGTCAAGATTTGCAGAGCAAGCCTCTTTCCTCAGACTAACTCTGTATGTTGCCTTTCATGTCATGCTAAATATGGTCACTGAATAAATTGTGCCTGTGGTATTTAAATATGTATAACAGCTATATTGCAGGTTTGTAGAAAGATGGGTCTGCAGTTTCACAGGCCACCTTGCATTTCCCCCTCAGAACAACCTCTTATGCACAGATCAAAGAATTCTTTAAGTTTTGAATAACTTAATCTAGCAATTTTTTCCCATTCCCGGTGAATACTCCATAGGTTCCTGAATTTTTAGACATGCAGGATTTCACACATGCAATTTCTTTGCATTACAGTTTGCTTAAGATGAGGGAAAACCCCCAACTTATAGAGGGTCAGACTGACAGATATATGAGGGAATGTGGAGGTTTTATTTCACTTTTCCTAAGTATTTGTTTTATTTCTCAAACCATAGAATGGAAATATGGCATAGATAAGTGATGGAGAGAGGAAAAAAAAATTATTTTCTTGGCCTGGTCAAATGTCTCACAGCATAAGAAGTCTCTGTTGCTGGAAACTCCTGAATTAAATGTCTACTCCTACAGATCTCCTCAGTCACATGGTCCAGAAACTTGGTGAGAAAAGGATCCAAAAGGTTGCATTGTTTCGGCATTGAAGGAGATCCCCACGAATTAAAGCAATTTCAAAAAATCAAGGGAGCTAAATTTTCTTTTTCACCTTTCATTTCTTTCTAGAAAGAAGAAAAAGCCCAGATACTTGCTTTGGATTCTGCTGAGAGACCTTCCCTTCTGTTTCAAGCTTATTTAAACAGCTGAGACGACCAACTGCAAAAGTAGGCTCTGCTTCAATCAAGACCTCTGGTTTTGAAGTGTTTCACTTCTCAGACACAGAAACGCTAAAAAAGGATATCATTATCACACAGACAAGTTACAGGGAGACTGACAGACTTCTTTCACTCTTGCCTGAAAAAGGGCAGAGCAGCCATGGACTGATTACTCACAGAAGAGCATTCCCCCCAGTTCCTGCAGAACTGACTGAACCATTGTGTACAGAGCACATTGGAAGTATCCTCTCAGGCAGGAGGGGTAGCTAGAGTCTGTCTTGCCAAGGCCAGACCCTGGGTATTACATTGAGTGGTTGAGAGGACTCCACAACACATAAAATTGTGGTAGCTGGAAGGAGAGGACAGGCAAGTGCTTCAGCAAAATTAAAATGTGGTAGTTATGAGGGGCTGACTGAAGTGGTAGCTTGGCTTAATATTCACTTGAGACCTGAGACAGAAACCTAAGGTCTGCTTTGCTTAACGTGGAAAGGGAACATATCAGTTTTCAACTGAAAAGTAAAAATTACTAAAACAAAGGAGTAAGTCTTGCAGTCTTAATTGATTAAAATAAATCCTTATTGAAAGTGATGACAGTAGTTGGAATACAGAAATGCCAATTAAAACTGAGAGATACCTAAAACTTGCTAAAACTCACTGAGCCAGGAAGAAACTTGGAGATAAGAATTAACAGTTCTTTGATACAATAACTGTGAGTTCAGATTGGAAAAAAAAAATCTGATCTTGAAATGTAACTGTCAGTATCAAGGAGATCAAGAGATACAGGCTGTGACAGCCAGGAAGGCAGGGTGTTACACGATGGAAACAAAGGTGCAAGCCACGTGTCAGAGTTGGCATGGGTTGGTCAGTACTACTGAGCATGCACAGGGTGGGTAAAGAAAAGGGCCTGCAGGGCATGCTGAAATGTAGTGTTTTCAGTTCTACTTTCATCTCTCTGGTGGAACATAAGAATGACTGACTTGTGCTTAAATACAGGATTCTACTGTAAAGAAATATTCAGCATGTTTATGAAGTTTCACCTTATGAAAATACTACTTTCATTTGATTGGTAAAGGATCAAATTAATTTTGCCAGGCTTTATTTTCCAGCCTTTAGGAAGCAATCACTAAGCCAAATTTAAGGATAAAGCTGAGCAAATGACACACAATTCATTTAGTTAAAAAACTTCCTATGCTGTACAGGAGACAGAGGAAAACCAATATGCAATGCAATAGGTAATTGACTAGATATGGGGAGCCAAGACAAAGGAAAAATATTGTGTTCACAAACCGGAAGAACTGGTAGCCTGACAGAAAAGATGTATCTATTGAAGATTAAAAAAAAAAAAATTAAAAAAAAATAGAGCATTTGTGTGGCGTAGGATCTGTCAGTGGAGAAAGAGGTCTGTCAATACATAACAATGTTTCATTTGGAGAGAGTCCATGTCATCAAATTGCTTTCTGGGTTGCCCTGAAGAAAGAATTTCACAGGGGAAGAGCACAGAATGGCATGTGATGAAAGTTAACTTAGCAAAGAACAACGAGTTTTTTGGTAGCAAGCCTGAGCCCATTCATCAGCAATTTGCTTGCTTCCCCAGACTGAAAATGTACTAAGTTCCCTCCAAATAAGTAAGTTTTTCTTGCAAAAACATCAGCCTGAATTCTAAACCCATTGCCCTAACAATGCTGCTTTGTGGGATGGGCAGCTCAAATCTTGAGAATCTGAGATGCTGACAGAAATGTCAGGAGTCTTGGATGTGAGACATGTCCAGCATTAATTTGTCCAGCCCAAGATTCAGGGAAAGGTGCTGCTAAATCCCATTTGCAGTGGTGTGGTTCAAGCAGGCTAAGATATCACAGGTGCTTTTGAAAGCTGAATGTCAATGCACCTTTACTAAGAGATAGTCCTATAAAATAC
>VWZU01016619.1:0-12823 GCA_013397095.1 Sterrhoptilus dennistouni | reverse complement strand
GTATATCATGATCAAAGTCTTTTCCCCTGCATCTTTAATTTCTTTTAAAATATCCTTCAATTCCTGATGCTTGAGCAGCTGAGCACCTAAGGTCAAATTCATTCCTATAGGCACAGGCAATATTTCCTGCACAGTAACTAGGTTTGCCTTTATATGCTGATGTGATATTTCAGGTACCTGATAGGAAAAGTTGCATCCCTCAATTTTAAGAGAATTACAAACACATAAACTAAATGGAATTTTATTCACAATTAGGTTATCTATCATTATGGTGGAACATGCTGTCCTGAGACAGACACAACTGTGTACACAACAGCTCCCGTGTACATGAGCAAAGTTGTCTGGTTGATGGAATGCATTTCAAAGTGACAAATGCTTTGGTCCGTGTCCAAACAAATATCTTTGTCATCTGCTAAAGTCCCCTCGCATATGTATCCCAATTGTTTCTACATGGAAGAGGTCTCTAGGTTAATGGTTTGCCCCTTTCCCTCAATTTCTTGTGCCCATATTCTCTGTTGAGAAGGATACAATATGGTCCCCTCATGGTTTAGTCCTAGAGTGACTATTGGATGTCTCAAGCTCACTCATGCATTGTGTATGTCAAAACAAAGGGTGTCACCACACTTGTCACAGAGTCATAGGTGAAATTGACTAAAACCCACCAAGACTGATGCTCTCTCTCCATATCAGAGGCATTATCCCAAACTATTTTGCGAATTTCAGCAGGGAACATTCCTCTCCACCTTCCTTGTTGACTGTGGCAGCCACCGACTGCATCCACAGCTGTGCTTGAGTCCACCCAAGAGCCAAAGAAATTATTTCACTAGCTGTGCCTAATGAGTTAATTATCACTTCATGGTCCTGGTCTTCTGTGTTTTCCCATTCTGGTATTATTTTGGACAATTTCCAATGATTGCTTCCTAGCACCAACCAAGAGGATTGCAAAGGCTGCTGTAATTTAACCAAATTGCTCCCCATTGTGGTCAATTTGTTCATTAACACTTTGAATCCATTGTATTTAAAACTCCCAATCCTGTCCCTAATAACCCAGTAAAATCTCTCTTTTTCCTGAAATTAGGGGGCATACCTTTTTGAAGTCAAGTGGTCTAATCCATGAAAGAATTTTTGAGAAATGGGGCACATTCTGGCCAGATGGCAGAAGCATTTACCTGCATCCCCATTTCAACTCATTTCAGAGACCATTCCGGGTTAATCAATAGCCTCTGAATTCCTGCTTTCTTAATAGCATATGGCCCAATTTTAGCAATTGTGGGAGTTATAAACTGTTCCTCCTTTTCTAAAATAATTGGAATTTGGATTGTCACAGCCTTCCTTGACACTCATGGGGTTGGTTTATCCTTCTTCTTATGGGACTCAGTGCTTACCTGAGTGATGTTAAAGTCAAGAGCAAGCCATTTTGCTGCACACTCTTTGATTTTGAGTCTAAACTCAGGACACTGGTCAAACATTTGTCACATCATCCAGGACTGATTTGGATGAGTTTCATGGGTGGATGGTGGGCCTCATGGAACCCATCCTGTACAAATGCACATTCACATCCCCAAGTATCTGTTCTTTCCCACATACTTGCATTCATGACTCCTCACATTTTACCCAAAGCCATATGAGAGTAGGAATCATAACCTTTCTCTTGGCATTGGTATATCCCAGTTATATTATAATTGCCTGGTGTTGCTTTGACTCCTGTTATGGTTGTGGCAATGACTACCAAAACCACAGCCTTCCACATTATGTCCATGACAACTGTAAGTTCATTACTCATTATTCCAAGTAAGTTTCAGCTTCAGTTCTTTGTCACCTGATGTGACCCTCCAAATTCCTTTGGGGGCCTTCTTCACTCGGGAGTGATGGATCCAAGGCTTCTGTTCTTTAATCTTGACCGCAGCAAAAGTGGTGAGAAGTACCAGGAATGGTCCTTCCCACTGTGCTTCCAGGGTCTTCTCTGCAAAAGACTTAAAATACACCTAATTCCCAGGCTGTACATCATGTACTGGTCCATCGAATTCTCTGTTTTGGGCCCGAGCCACAGATTTTTCATTTTCTCTAAGTTGTTTGTTCAGGGCCACCATATATCTACATAGGGTTTCTTCCCCTACTTGAATGGGCATTGTTCCCTTTTGGACCACATATGGCCTCCTAAATAATACTTCAAAAGAGCCTAATTTCTCTTTTGCCCTTGGTTTTGTCTGAATTTGCACTAATGCTAATACGAGAGCCTGGTGCCAAGGCAAATTTGCCTCTTGCCCCAGTCTTACAATTTGTTGCTTGATCTAATGGTTCATCTTTTCTACCTGGCCTCTGGACTAGGGGTGATATGGGGTATGCAATTCCCAATCTATCCCCAGGTGGTGGCTAATTTGCTGCACAATTTTTGAAATAAAGTGTGGTCCTGTATCTGAGGATATGGTGCCCGGAACTCCAAAATGCAATATTATTTCTTGCAACAGTGCTTTAGTTACCTCTTGTGCCTCAGCTGTCTTGGTAGGGAAGGCTTCTGGCCATCTTGAAAAGGTATCTGTTAACACCAGTAGGTAACAATACCCTCCTTTCCTGGGTAATTTCATAAAATCCATTTGCCATTGTTGTTCAGGTCCTCAACCTTTCCCAGTTTGTCCAAATTTATGCTTTGGGGTATCTCACAATAAACCTAGAATTTCAAAAAGTGTTTGAGAGAGACCTTGTTTAATAGCATACAGATCTAAGTGTGTGGTCTTAGGGATTGCTCTTTCCAGCCCTTCATTATCAGTTCTTGGTATCTCCTTAGCGGTCTTGATCCCTCTCACTTATTAGGGTCCCAACTGAGATCTTGAAGGGGAAGTACATTTTTAACAT
Organism: Sterrhoptilus dennistouni; assembly: GCA_013397095.1. Lineage (NCBI taxonomy): Eukaryota > Metazoa > Chordata > Aves > Passeriformes > Zosteropidae > Sterrhoptilus > Sterrhoptilus dennistouni. The sequence goes on along the minus strand of VWZU01016619.1, from coordinate 9,970 downwards.
CCTCCTGTGTTGTTCTACAATCATCCTTGGCCAGATCCCCAACTACTTTCAAAACCAATTGCTTCTCTGTCTCTGTTAAAGCATCAAGCAGCAGCTGAATATCGGCCCAATCGGGATTACACTGTTCAATCATAAGCCTCAATTTCTTAGCAACACCTATTGCATCACTCCAATAACTCTTAGCAATCTTTTCCCAGGCCTCCAGATCCATTATAGAAAAGAGAACTTTAATTAGCACTGTTGTCTCTTCAGGGGTTACTGCTTCCCTTAGAGGTGCTTGTATGACCTCTCTAGTCTGTTTCCACGTCCTTGATGCTATAGCACCCTGTGGGAATGGTTCTTCCCACTCGCTGTCACTGCTGGGTAATAATCTGCTGCTGCTTCATTTGGTAATAATCTGGTACAAAGGTATATTGGGCACACTCAACCCTGAGAATCTCTGCTAGTCCCTGTAGGGTTCCTGAAATCCCATTCTCTAATAGCTCAAATAGTCCACCACTACCATGTGCCTCCTGACCAGTCACCAATAAAATCCATATAGCTATCTGCGTGGCCTTTTGTTCCTCTGTACAACAGAGATGACAAATTCCCCTTCTAGGTATCCTCCACTCAAATACCCGTTGGACCTACAGCTCTTTGCAAGCTACACAACGGAACGCAACCCATAGGCTGAAGTCACAACTCCTCCTTGGACAGGGAAGCTCCTTTGGACCAGGCTCCCGGTCCCTGTATCTCCTATTCCTAGGCATGTAAGTTTACCAATAAAAAGGAAAAAGGTAAAACAGCTTGTTAGTTTAGAAGTAACAGAAGGAAGGAAAGGGTTAACAGTTAACCAGATCAACTAGGGTATGCAATTACAATTTTTGACACAGGGTGACAGTGTTGCTTTAGAAATGAGGCTCAAAGCTCTAATCACTGGCAAGGGACCTTTTCAACATGGGATGGGCAGTACTCTCCTAGAAATGCTCACCACACACATCCCACCACAAGGAGGAAAGGCTCCTTTTTATTTAAATCTAAAGGAAGTCACACGCCACAATCAAACACCCCCAAACACTCCACTCAAAAACTTACACAAAATAATAAAACGGAAGTTTGTTTTCTCCCCCTCAAATTGCTGGTTACAAATCACTAGCAAACCAAACCCTCCATTGTACCCTGTGCTGAGTATATGTAGATATTTTGGAATTAGGTTTGAACTACCCAGCCTGAGCCCCACACCAAGGCCAACTGTGAAGCCTGTGGCGCAGTAAGAAATTAGTTGGTGAAGTTGTGACGCAGTTAAAATTAGGCGTTAATGGGAGATAGTGGGTTTTCTAGGTGTTAATAGGTATAGGTATTAGTGTGAACTCTTTAGCCACCTTAAGGAACAAGTGAAACAATATCTATTTACATTCTTTCTGTGTTGTGTGCCAATGAAAATGTATCTGCATTTGTAAACTACCTAGAAGAGTATATAACCTGCCATTTTAGACAAAATAAGCGGAGAAACGTAGCATTGATCATAGTGATTGGATCTGCATTTGCTCCCATTCAGCTTCCCATTTATTTTAAGGGTCCTCTCACTTTATCAGGGTTAGAATACATTTAGAAATTATAAACAGCCTTACACATACTGTAGTGAGAGTGCAGCTGAAAGCCAAATGTATTTCTCACCGTGCTGTACTCAAAACATGGCTGAAAATCCTGCGAAGTGCTAGCCGGGCTTCAGCAGAGGTTTCACAACTCAACACCGTGCAAAGGGCCATGTGGATCGCAGCTGTACTCTTTCCTAAAGCTTTTCACAATGTTGATTGAGTCTTTGCCGCCACTTGATTTACAATATTACCAAGCACAGTGTAGACTGTATCTGCTGCATGTCTCAGCACTACAAATCCCTTTGACACCTCCACCAGACCCAGGCATAAGCTCTGGACTCTCCACATCCTCCGCTCAGCCAAATCTGCAGGGTTCGTTTTCTGCTAGGACTCAACTCCGAATGCTAATGATTTCAGATTCACAGAAAACAGCTGTGGGTCCCCAACAACCCTAAAGAAACAGCCAAAGGTTTCACAAAGCCACGCTGAAAATCCTACAGACTTCGGCCAAGACACAACACAAATCCCTCCATGAGGTGGGGATAGGTCCAAACTCACGCTGCCACCTCACTCCTCTGTGGCCAGGGACTACCAGCACTTTTTCAGGATGCCGCCCCACATGCTAGCAATCTCAAAACCTCACAAACAACCAACTATGTCTTCTCACAGTTAGAACAAACACCCACAATCAAAACTTTTTCGTGGTGTAGTGGGGAGCCAAAAGACGCAGCTCAAAGCTGCAAAACCTAGATCACTCTGCCCGTCGCCGGGGCTATGTCGAGTGTAGTTTCAAAGACCTGAGCGCTCACTTATTCTATACACAAAAAACGAACAGCCTAAACACACAACTGCTGTTCTCACCGGGCAGTACACCAGTCAAAATCCCGCTGCTAATGCACACACAGCCAAAACCTACACACACAGAGCCTAGTTCCCTTTTAACAACACACAATCCAAGTGTAATGCAAATGGTCTGGATTCCTCCACCCTCCTGGGTGTGGGTCTCCCTCCACTGATCAGGCACAGATTTTGAAATTCTTCCACAACTTAAACATACACAAATCCAAAACACTTACAGTACACTGCCAACACACTCCAAAAACACACAAACCAACATGCATACGACACAAGCCCTTACAAACCAAAACACATACAGCGCACTGCTAATTCACAGCCTGAGCACACAAACCCACAAAAACAAAGATCCGTCCACACACTCAAGCACACACATACACACACACATCCAGCGCACCCTAGCTGCGGTTGCAGTTCTCTGCGACCCGGGATGGGACCACCTGCACACCAAAACTTGTGGTCAACGCCACAAACTGCGAACCACTGTGCTGCTTCTAAACCACAAACTAAACCGGAGTGGCCGCTGCTGCTGCCGCTGCTCCTGAACCACAAACAAAGCTGGCCAGAAAGAGCAGAAGTCTTGCTGCAGTCACCAAAATGATTTATTAAATATGGATATTGATCTAGTATCAATACCTAACTTTGATGGACAAAAGACTTTCTAACAGTTTAGAGTTAGAAAGTGTATGTTTAATTCAGTGCCGGGCAGCTGCATGGAATCCCTCCCTAATACACACTGCAAGGTTACAAGCAATTCCAGAGTCTATTTATTTACAAAGGTCTTGAATATTGAAAATACAAATACATATTCATAACACTAAGACCTTTCATTCCCTGCTTCATATGGTAAATCGCTTAAAAGGCTATTAAGCATGCGTAGTTTGCTCCCTGAATTCGGTCAGTGATCCTTTTTATGGGAAGGGTCGTAAATAGACAAAGTAGGGCAAGTCTTCCTAGTTAAATGATTTATTAAATATGATACAAATGAGCTGTTACGGATTTCCTCAGGAAAGGAGGGCATGATGTGTATTTAGACCTTCTTGAACTACCCTAACTGAGGCCTAACTGAGGCCTGGTTGAGGCCTAGCTGAGGCCTAGTTGGGGCCCAAGGCCTATGACACAGCAAAAATTTCTCAGATAGTTGTGGCGTAGTTAGAATGAGGTATTAAGGTGTTTGGGAAAGATAATAGGGTGTTGAAGGTCACTGAATAGAACTGTTAGCATGCAGGTGTAAGCCACCTTAAGGGTAAACCAAACAATGCATGTTTACATTCTTTCCTCTGCTGTGTGCCAATGAAAAAGTTGTTACATGTATAAACAATGTAGAATAGTATATAAGTAGCTGCACTGCACGTAATAAACGGACTTCGTAGAATTAACCATACTGGTCGAATCTGCGTTTGTCTAGTCTAACCCTCTCTTATCAGGACCCTGACTTCAATGAGCTCTGCGAAAACTCCAATTTCCTCCCTCTGTGACTTTTGAATGGGTTTCTAGACATGTGGAGGAGATGGCTGAGGAATGGTTAGAGGATAAGGGACACAATAGCTCTCAGATTAATCTTGTCATTAGAAGCTAGGACAAGGCCAGCATGTTCTTGGCAGGACTGTTAGAAAAGAACAGGATGAGGGAGAGAAACTGAGATCATGAGAAAAGAGGAACTGAACACTACAAGGCGATATGACTTTTGCAATATGCTGATATGGCATGAAGTAAGCTATTGTTTAGTCACTACCAATCAGGAGCTTGGCTTTTGCAATATGTATGAGCTGATTACTTAGAATATAAAGGTAAGCGAGGAAACAAATAAAGCTGAGCCTGATTGATCAACATCAGTTGAGTCAGTCTCCCTCTTTCCAACATAGACATAAAGGTTTGTAATGGTCTGTTCCTTAAATCTATTTATCAGTTTCTCCAATTCTCATTATAAACAGAGTTAAACAAACATAAAAATGACAAGCAATTAGTTATTTAAATCTGGGATAACTATCTTAGATTCAGCTTCTTTCAACTAACCATTAACTCTTCATTATTTCTGAGAAAGCCTATCTACCTAAAATCTGAACTTTTCTAAAATCCTTAATTCTTTTAAAATTCGTGTCTCAGAAGGACCTGGAGAAGTTCCTGACCCCATGGAAAGCTCCTGGAGCAGTTCCTGACCCCATGGAAGGACTTGGAGCAGTTTCTGACCCCATGGAAAGCCCCTGGGGTGGTTCCTGCCCCATGGAAGGACCTGGAGCAGTTCCTGCCCCATGGAAGGACCCCATGGAAAGGGAATCCTGTCCCCAAGGAGGAGCCAGTGGCAGAGAGGAATGCCCTATTCCCAATCACAGACACGGAGCTCTGCTGAAGGGGTTTATTGGTCATTCAAGGGGAATTCCAAAGGTTCCCAGTAGATCAGGGGGTTCCTCCAGTGATGGTGATCTCCTCCTGCCGCTGGAGGGATCAGCACACGGGGTCACCAGTGCTTCTGGCCCTAAAAACCAGAGTTCAAACTGTGACCCTGCTGTGACCCCGGGGGCACACTGGGTCACACTGGGGTGTACTGAGGGATAATGGGGGATACTGGAGGGTACTGGGGGACATGGGTGTACTGGGGGATACTGGGACACACCAGGGTGTACTAGGGGGATACTTGTCCCCCCCATCTTTGGAAGGAGACGGAAATTGGGACCCTGGATGGAGCTAGGAAAAGACTGGGCTCCTCAGATCCATGGGAGCTGCAGATCTCCTCCCCCACGGAAAGGCCCAGACCCTCCCAGAGCCCTCCCAGTCCCCCACAGTGAACCTGGGGGTCCCCAGAGCCCCCTGGGCAGGAGGAAAGGCTTGGGGACAGCTCTGTCCAGTGCTCAGTGTCTCCCAGTGTGTCCCAGTGTACCCAGTATCCCCCAGTGTGCCTCAGTGTGCCCCAGTATCCCCCAGAGTGTCCCAGTGTGTCCCAGTGAGCCCCAGTACACCCCAGTGTGCCTCAATAAACCAGAACACCCTAGTACATTCCAGTGTCTCCCAGTACCCTCCAGTGTGTCCCAGTGTGCTCCAGTACCTCCCAGTGTGCCCCAGTATACCCCAGTGTCCCCCAGTATCCTCCAGCACCCCCCAGTCTGCCCCAGTACACCCCAATGTCTCCCAGTGTGCCCCAGTACACCTCAGTACGCTCCAGTGTGTCCCAGTGTCCCCCAGTATCCCCCAGTACCCAGAGGACACAGAGCAGGGACAGGCCCATGTGTGTCCCTCTGCTGTCCCCAAGCTCTGCCCACCCCTGGGGGCTCCAGGGTCCCCCCAAACCCCTTGGGAGCCCTTGGGGGCCTGTAGACCCCTGGGGATTCCCCACTGGAGACCCCTGGGGATTCCCCACAAGAGCTGAGCGATGCTGTCCTGGGTCAGCCAAGGGGGGCTGGGGAGAGAGGGGAGGTTGTGGGAGTACTGGGGGGTGCTGGGGTGTACTGGGAGACACTGGGGGGTACTCGGGAACACTGGGGGGTACTGCGTTGTAGTGGGGGATACTGGGGCATACTGGAGAGTACTGGGGTGTAGTGGGACACACTGGGGGATACTGGGAGGTGTTGGGACACACTGGCAGGTACTGGGGGATACTGTGGGATACTAGAGGATACTGGGACACACTGGAGGATACTAGGGCACACTGGGGTGACCCCAAGCATCTGACCATGCCAGGGGAGGCTCTGGGCCCTACAGAACTCAGGATACTCACCTCAGACCTCTTCACTTGAAAGGCTTTCTCTCCTCCCTGCAGAGAGGCCCAAAGATGTCACCGGGGTGTCCCCAGGCCCAGCACAGTGTCCTTAGCCCTGGTGAGATGTTCCTAGCCCCAGCGAGGTGTCCCCAGCCCCTGCACGGTGTCCCCAGCCCCAGTGAGGTGTCCCCAGTCCCCCAGTGTCTCCCAGTGTGCCCCAGTACCCCTCAGTGTGCCCCAGTATACCCCAGTGTGCCCCAGTTCCAGTGGGAGATGGGAGGGTTGGGGTGAAGGGGGGCCTTCAATGAAGGTGAAATGGGGCAATTGGAGACCTCAAGTGACTGGGATGGGCATGTTGGAGGGACAGGGCTGTGGAGGAGGAGGAAGAGGAAGGAATTCCAATGTGGTACACACGGAGCCTGAAGTTTGGGGTGGGTGATGGCAGGAGAAAATGGGATGGGACAAAACCCAAGGGCCTTGGGAGGGGCTCTGGGAGTGGGGGGATGATGAACGGGATTTGGGGACATCCCACACAAGGGAAATGGGAAAAGGAAATGAGGGAAAGGGGGGAGGAAACAGGGAATGAGGCATTGTGGGGATTACTGGGGTGGATTGGGAAAACTGGGAATACAATGGCAGCCCTCTCTGGGAAGCACTGGGATTTACTGGGGTGCACTGGGATGGGTGGGAATACAATAGAGGGGGGCTCTGGGAAGCACTGGAATTTACTAGTGTGCACTGTGGGGATCGTAGCCCTGAGGGCCCCAGAATTCCCAGAACTCACCTTGCTCTTCCCGACTGTGGCTTCCCCCTGCGGAGAAATGGTGACACATTACCGGCATGTCCCCAGCCCCAGTAAGGGACCAGCTGGACAAACTGGTTCCCAGTTCCCACAGTGAGTGTCCCCCTCCAGCTCCAGAACTTACCACGATGGTGGAACCATCCCCTGTGTCCATGACGACGGTGGCCTGGGGAAGGGCCATATAGAGACAGTCAGGATTGGACCTTATGTGTCCCCATGTGTCCCCAGTTCCAGCACGGAGTCCCCAGCCCCAGTGAGGTGTCCTCAGTCCCAGCACGGCATCCCTGGCCCCAGTGAGGTGTCCCCAGGTGTCCCCAGTCCCAGCATGGTGTCCCCAGTTCCAGTGAGGTGTCCCCAGACTCAGTAAGGTTATGGGGCTGAAGGGGGACCCAGGGGTCCCCAAAGCCTCCAACACACAGCTGCCCCCAGTCCAAAAAGGAGAATCGTAGAGGGGAAGCCCTGAGATCCCAACTCAAAGCTCACCAGGATGAGGGAATCCTCCCCCGGAGCCAAAGTCGTGGCGACAAACCCAGCCCCGTGTCGGAACCAGGATGCATCCCCTCCAAGCCCGAGCGTCTGCCGGGGGGCACAGCAGGATGGAGAAGAGCAGGGCCACGCTGAGCACAGCCACCTTCATCTTCCTCTTGGAGTGGACAGCACTGCCTGAGGCTGCAGCAGGGCAGAAGAGCCTTTATCCCTGCCACGACTCCTCCCTGCACCCTCCCCAGCAGCCCCCAGGTCAAAGCCCGGCTTGGCACATTCCCCAGCCCTGGCCACAAGCCCAGCCCTGGCCCAGAGTCCATCCCACCTGTGGCACGGGTCCAGCTCCCCTCCCTGGCATCCCTTCAGCTTCCTGCATGGGGCAGCTCCCTGTGGGACAGTAAGACCACCATGGAGACCCTCAGGGACTTGTCTGGGGGCAGGTACAGGTGACAGAACCATGGTGACACCGAGGGAACAGTGAGACCCCCTAGGGACACCCTCAGAATTTCTGTACAGGTCACAGAACTCTGGGGACACCGAGGGGGACAGTGAGACCCCACAGACAAACTCAGGAACCCATGGGGGACCCCTAGGCACCCAGGGGTGGCAAGAGGGGCAGGCAGGGACCCAAAGGCAGCTGGGGACCCTGTGGGGACAACACCCACTCCAACACAATCCACCCTCCAACAGACCCCCCCAAGGGCCACATCTCCCATCTCCCACTGTCCCTTCCATCCCAGAGCTTTCCCTGTGGGACACCCCAGAGATGAGCCCAGCCCCAAACCCAACATATGGGGGAACAAGGGGAATGAGAGACATGTGATCAGGTGAGTGACTGGGATCTGCAGTCACTGGAGACACTGGGAGCACTGGGCAATGCTGATCACCTGCAGATAAGGCTGAGGGTTGGGAATTGCTCAGCTGTGGCACGTCCCGCATCCAGAACACCCTGCAGATCCCAAGTGGGTTCAATTTCCAGCCCCAGGGCAGAGTCCAGAGGGGAATGTTCCCTGCCCTGACCTTCACCTTGTCCTCCCCACAGCAACCATGCTCACCCACAGCATCTGGGTCCCGCTCTGCACAGCTGCTCCACATGCAGGCTTCCACAGACCCCAACCCCAACAAGGCTCCCACTCCACCCTGTCCCTGCCTGGGACATGCCCACAGCTCCCCAAGGCCCTTGTCCCCACAGAGAGTCTCTGCAATGCCCTGGCCCTGGGCCCAGGCCAAGTTGTGCAGGATTTTCCCATCCCAAAAGACGTGGACAAGGAGACATTTCCCAGACGAAGATGAACAGGATGTTTCCATCCCAAGGGACAATGGACAAGGGGACATTTGTCCCCAGGCAGCCACTGGGAGCTAATTGGGAAAACAGAGGAGCCTCCTGGGTGAGACACCACCCTTGGGGGGATCCTCTGGCATACCTGCTGGAACACAGACACTCTCCAGTGCCTCACTGAAGGGCTTGGGTCCCAAATCATGAGGGATGGGAGGAAAACCCAGAAACTGAGAGATTTTGTGTGGTTCTGAGACTTNAGAGCTGGAAGGAAGCCAGTGTCACCCCACTCTTTCCAAAGGGCAGCAGGGAAGTGCAGGTGATGTCTTTCCAGGCTTCCCTAAAAACAGAAGCCAGATAAATTGAAGGGAATAAAAATCTGGTATATTTATTGCAGGGGCCTCAGGTACATTTAGGGCAGATGAAGCCCCCCAGGGGCTACACCCAAAATGGATAATGGGACATGAGTTTTCATGCTTCTATTAGTTTGGTCTATTTACATATTGGGGGTAATATCTCCCAATTACAGCTTCAGGCAATGGAGTAATTTACCCCCAGTTTGCTCGACCCCAACTTACTTTTATTTACATTTCTTGGGGCCTGGGACAGTGTGGTTTCCTCTGTTCCCAGGCCTAGAGAGGAATTGTTTTGTCTGACCAAAAGGTGAAGACGGTAGCCAACACTGTATATGGAGTCTAGAGTTACACGCTAAAAGTGTCTCACAAATATATGAAAAAAATATAACCCAAATATATAATAATAATAATAAAAGCTAAATATATAATGAAGATAATAATAACAATGGCCTCCTGTGATCCTAAGGCATCACAGGCCAGGCAGTGTCCCCTCCACCCCTGCACTGGGCATGGAACAACTCATCCTGGAGGCCACCTGACTACAGGGATGCCAGGGAGGTGGCCAGGAGTGATCAGCATGGATCGACCAAAGGGAATCATGCATGGCCAACAAGATTTTCTTCCCTCATCAGACAGCACACTAGATGCATGAAGGGAGTGGAATTTCTGAGCCTGGAGTTGGGCAGGCTTTGGCCACTGTCCCCAGGTTGGGGCTCCAGCCTTGGCTGATGGCAGCAAGGGAGCAGCAAGGGTGTGGGGTGCCCCAGGGGCTGCACCCACCCATGCCCTCAGCTCTGCCCTGCTCTGCAGGCTCTCCCCACGGCCAGACCTGCAGGGAGCAAGAGCCTCCAGGTCTCCTGAACCTCACCCTGCCCACACTGCCCCACGTAAGGCACTGCCAGGAAGAACAAGATTGCTGACTGTCTT
>VWZU01016617.1:972345-994497 GCA_013397095.1 Sterrhoptilus dennistouni | reverse complement strand
ACATATATATATAAAAATAATAATCATAAAGGAACAGATGGGGACAGAGTGCCCTGCCACTTCTGAAAGGCACAGCAAGGACTCGCTGCCTAGAAAATCATCAAGATAATGCTAATTGCACTCCCAGGCCGTGCCGCAACCGCCCTGCCGGGGGTCCCGCACCCGGGACTGCCCCGAGACCGCAGCTCTGAGCGGGGAAGGAGCTGTGCCTGCCAGGGGGGGCGCGGAGGGCACCGATCCCTCCCTGCATCCCTCCTCACGGCCGCCGGACCCTTCCCCGCAGGGCTCGGGGCTCTCCGGCCCCTCACAGGGCATNNGGCCCCTCACAGGGCGTTAACATGTTCGCACCCGGCCTGGAGGGTTCTCTGACCCCCATCCCCTCACACGGCGTTAATCTGTTCACACCCGGCCTGGGGGGTTCTCTGCCCCTCACAGGGCGTTAACCTGTTCACACCCGGCCTGGCCCGGGGTTCTCTGTCTCCCATTCCCTCACAGGGCATTAATCTGTTCACACCCGGCCTGTCTCGGCGTTAACCTGTTCCAGAGAGAGAGCCGGGTGTTCCAGAGAGCCAGGCCGGGTGTGAACAGGATAACGCCATGTGAGGGGCAGAGAGTCACCCCCGGCCCGGCTCGGGGCTCTTTGGACCCTCACAGGGCCTTAACCTGTTCACACCCGGCCTGGGGGGGTTCTCTGCCCCTCACAGGGCGTTAACTTGTTCACACCCGGCCTGGCCCGGGGTTCTCTGTCTCCCATTCCCTCCCCGGGCATTAATCTGTTCACACCCGGCCTGTCTCGGCGTTAACCTGTTCCAGAGAGAGAGCCGGGTGTTCCAGAGAGCCAGGCCGGGTGTGAACAGGATAACGCCATGTGAGGGGCAGAGAGTCACCCCCGGCCCGGCTCGGGGCTCTTTGGACCCTCACAGGGCCTTAACCTGTTCACACCCGGCCTGGGGGGGTTCTCTGCCCCTCACAGGGCGTTAACTTGTTCACACCCGGCCTGGCCCGGGGTTCTCTGTCTCCCATTCCCTCCCCGGGCATTAATCTGTTCACACCCGGCCTGTCTCGGCGTTAACCTGTTCCAGAGAGAGAGCCGGGTGTTCCAGAGAGCCAGGCCGGGTGTGAACAGGATAACGCCATGTGAGGGGCAGAGAGTCACACCCGGCCTGGCTCGGGGCTCTCTGGCCCCCATCCCCTCACACGGCGTTAACCTGCTCACACCCGGCCTGGATCGGGGTTCTCTGTCCCCCATCCCCTCACAGGGCGTTAACTTGTTCACACCCGGCCTGGCTCTCTGGAACACCCAGCTCTCTCTCTGGAACAGGTTAACGCCCTGTGAGGGGCACAGAACCCCGAACCAGGCCGGGTGTGACTCTCTGCCCCTCACACGGCGTTATCCTGTTCACACCCGGCCTGGGGGGTTCTCTGCCCTTCACAGGGCTTTAATCTGTTCACACCCGGCCCGGGTCGGGGTTCTTTGCCCCTCACACCGGCATTCACACTCAGTCTGTCTCTCCCTCCAGCCCGCACAGGGAACACCCGTTTTTGGCATCACCACTGCGAGCAGATTCCCTCAGGGCCGTCCCCGGGAATTCTCTTCTCAACCAGCACTTCCCCAGGCTCTGACTGAGATGGGTTTACCCAGCAGGTGTGGTGGGAAGTGATAAACAAAATTAAGGTTGCCTTCTGAGTGAAACTTTGTTCGTTTGACTGAGCTGAAGGCGATTCTTGTGATTATCCTTATTTTACACTCATGAGAACTCTAATTTAGTTCTTATAGTCCCTACTGTAAATCTGAACTTACTGTTCCCTGGAGAGGAGTCTTCTCCAAGAGCGAATAAATAAAAATCAGCTTGACAGAGACCCTGGGAAAGTTTACAGAGACCCAGGTAGGCAAATCTTTCCTGTTCTCAGCACAATAAATGACATAAAAAAAGAGAAAACAGTAGAGAAATTAAAAAACAAACTCAGCCTTTTAAGGTGATTAGCCTAACTTACACCTACTTTTACTGATTCCCACCTTTCTACAAAGAAAAAAAAAAAAAATCTGGCCAGCACAGAGTGAGTAGGTGTGTCTGTGAGGAGACTCGCAGTGAGGAGATGCTGAATTGAAATTGCAGCTCAACATCGGGACTGTAATTTCTTCTCCCGGGTTCCAAGTCTTAAAAGTGTCATAATTATCAGGATTTTAAAGGTGAACAGCATCTTTCAAACCGTTATTTTGAAGGATCCTGTGGGTTTATTCTTTATTTCAGTCTTGAACATCAGGTTTGGATATCTTTGTAGAAGATAACCTTTAATTCAGCTGCAAGGCTGAGAGCTTGTTGTAAACACAGAGAAAGAATACTCTGATGAGAGTCTTACTCCATCAAATTTTGCTGCTAACAATTTCTTTCTAGGTCTTAACTCTTTCAAGCTTATTTGTAGAAGTTACCTTTATCTGTGAGTTTCTTTAGTTTTAGTTAATTTGGAAGCACTCTTTACACCCATTACATGAGTGTATTTTTATTACTCCAACACAGCTGAACTTGGCTTTGACTTTAGTGGACTTCATTTCATTGGAGATGCACATGAATGCCAGAGGAATGCACAGGGAATACATCACATGTGGTTTTCCAGGATGATTTGTGTATGGCAAGAGCAGAAAATTGCATTGGCTTCAAAGAAATTCAGTATTTTATCAACATAATCTGTTGGAATTATCAGTCAGGGGCCTGCTGTTGGTTCAGGCCCAGTGGTCATGGGTCTAATAACCTTCTGACTGAGCTTGGGATTAAAAAGTCAAAAAATCTGTGGTTCATTCAGCAAATGGGACCCTCCATCTGAGCCCACTGATGTCTGCAGCCACTCTTTGTTCTGTCCCAGGGGTCCCCAGCCCATGCTGGCCCTGGGATAACAACATCGAGCAAGGAATGCACTGTCTTTTTTTTTTTTTCCCTCACCTCTCGCCATCCTTTTTAACTCCTATGGCTGTGAGCAGCCTTGGAGGGTCCATAAGGTTAACAAATTGGGAATTTCAACCCCCTTTGTTTCAGCCTCCCCTGGAACACGCCTGTTGGCTTTGCTGCGGGGCCTTGAACCCAGGAATCCTTCCTGACCCACAGCCCCAAGGCCCCCCGAGCTCACAGGGACAGCCTCAGCAGGGGACTGCCCCAGGGTGAGGAGCCCAGATCTTCGGGGATGAAACAAAATGTTTCAGATGTGATGAATTGGACATCTGTTTCATCAGAGGGAAAAAAAATAAAAAAGGAAAAATTCATCAGCTCTAATGAGAGATGCAAAGATATTTTGGTCTGTTGATAGGCTGCCTCCTGCTCCTCACAGCTGGAACAAACACTACCTAATCTATTGGCCCCTAGGAATGATTTTTTTTTTTTTCCCTGGGCAATACCTTTTCTTCACATCAGATCACTGGAGTATCAGTAGCAGGCACTCGATGCTTTGCATTGTGCTCTTTAGCAGTTTTGGGTCACTGCCAGCCTCCAATTTACCTGCAAGTTCCCTTCTCTCTGGGATGTGGATCCATTCCATACTGGATTTCTTGAACATGATTTCGTCTTCCTGTGCAAGCTTTTATTTTTTATTCAGCAGCTCTATAAGAGCTAAAAACATTTTTCTTCTGTTAACATGATCAGGGGATCTGCTTTTACCCCGAGCTTATCCTGTAGGATTCACCTCCCCCAAATGTTTCCATACCCTCTAAACATGGTGAACAGGCATGAGGGACATGTTCTTTGTCACCCTGAGAACATCCCAGTGTCACCCACCCCCTGCAGTGGTCTGTGGCTCAGTGCTGGTGGACACTCCCCTGTGCCAGCTGCTTTATCAAGGGATTGATAAAAGCCCCTTGAGAATTTTATTAGCAGCTTTGTGTGGACTCTGAATGGTGCTACAGCATCACCCTGGACCTGATCATCTTTTGCCCTTTGGGCCTGTGTTGGTTTCCAGCACAGATTCAGTTCTTGCAAACCCAACTCTTCAGTTCTTTGTGCAAAATTACTTTTCCTGTAAATAGAACATTATTGATGGAGCCTTCTCTGGAAAGAATTTCCTCTCCAGCTCCTATTCACTTCATTCCCAGGTGCTCTGTTACTCTAGGTGCAAGGTTTTTGCTTTTAATGGTACTTTCCTCTTTGAAAGAGGTGGCAGGAGGCCAAGCTCTGCCTGAGCCATCTTGCACACCGTGGGCTGAATGAAGCCATGAAAGATGTCTCTGCTTCTCACCCCAAGTGTCTGCTTTTCAAATCTGAAAGGCAGTGGCCAGAGATGGTGCAAGCTCAGCTGGGATTTTAGCCAGGCACTTGCAGACCAAGTTTTACAGCATTGCCTGAGAAGGGCCAAGCAAGCATCTGCCTTTTCCTGGACATCCTTGCCGCTGCCCCAGCAGTGGCCTGTTTCCAAAGTGCTGTCACCCACGTTTATTCAATACTTGACGTAGTAGAGGCTCTTCAGGAAGCTTCAGGATCCTGTCTGAAGCTCCTGATAACAGCTTGTTGTGCTGTTGACACGGTTGCAGATCCTGTGACTCCCCACATTTCTTTTTTTAGAAGTAGCATTCCAGCTCTCTCTGGTTGTGTTGTTTTTTTTAAGCTTCTCTTTCATTAAATTGTGCTGATGCCACAGAAAATTGTCAGCTGTCCATTCTTTGCCTAGACAGGGAATATATCTGTATGTATATATATGTATGTATGTATGTATAATCAAGGCAAGGGGAGGAAAGGGTCAGGTGTTGCTATGGAAAGAGACTGTTAATCTGTGACAGAACTGGTACTCTGGGAGGTGAGAGCCTTCCCCTGCACAAAATAAGCCTTTAAAGGGAAGCTCACCAGCTTTTCTCCAGGGGACACCTGCCCCAAGTTTGCTGATTTGGTAATTTCCTCCCCTTGTTGCTCGACTTTGATGATGGGTTTTCAACCAGATTTTCGCTGCGCTGAATGTAGCCCAGTCTCAACTAGTCTGGATTAAATTAGAAAGAAGATTTGTAGGAGGTATTGCCTTGAATTCTTTACAAAGAGCTTAATGGCCAGGTCCTGGAAGATTATCATAAGTTTTTCAAAAATCCTGTGATGGTTTATGTCAGACAAACACCTACTTACACTTATCAGACACCTTTCAGTTTTAATAGATGCATCCAAAAAGAAAGAAGTGGAAATTGAAGAAAAGAGAGAGAATAATCCCTTTCTCATCTATTCTGTTAAAGGAATGTTCCTTGCAGACCCCACCTGGGTGTCACTCTGGTCCACACTGGGCATGGTTTCATCAGGGACTGTCAAGTCAACCAGCCTGCAGCAATAAAAGCAGTTCTGCTTTTATTTGCTGAGCCCATTTCGGACCAGGAGGATGGAGCAGAAGGAATCCTCCTTTGGAGCTGCCTTTGCAGAACTGGTTTCTCTTTGCCCCACACATGGACATCCAAGCATACACAAGTGGCTTCATCTTCCCAAGGCTCCCAGTGAGGAGGGGGTTGAAGCAGCCACTCCTGACCCACAAATTGATCTTCATCTGAGGGCCCCACAAAGTCTAGGACACAAGTTATTAACTGTGGCAAACTGATTGCATTAAAAGTCTATGTGAAAGAATATAGATTTGCCAGCTGAAAAAACTATATCTATAGCTATATATCTATATATATAACTATATCTATGAAAGATATATATATATATAAACTATATCTATAAAACTCATGCTGCACTCTGGGTGTTTTTATACCTTTAGAAGAATTCTCCCTCTGGGTGTAATTCTAGCAGCTTGTCCCGTAGCTTTACCCTGGCCTAGCAGTGGAACTAGAACTAAAGAGTTAAATTATTTTCTTCCCATACAGCAGGATTTTTCAACCCATTTCGCTTTTTCAGCCCTGCCATCCTTCCTGCTGACTGCAGACCTGCCAGTTGGTGTTGCCTCTCCCGGTCACTTGGAGGTTGCCTCATGGACCACAAGGTCTTCCCCGGCCAGAGGCTGAGAACAGCTGCTTGGAGGAATGTGAATGAGCAGAACAAGCCTCTCTCAGGGTCACTGGCCTGGTGTGATGCTCTCACACACCAAGCAACGTGCCACAAGCAACATTTTATTTTTGTTCTGCCTGGCAGTCTCAGTTTCAACTTTTAAATTTTTTTTCCTTTGTCACAGGAAGCACCGGAGGACTGACTGCGCATTGAGCTCTGTATACAGTAAGAAGAGTTGGTTTAAATATGAAATTGTTAATATTTTCATGGGTGTCCCTTATCTCTAGCATTTTTAAGTTTTCTTCAGCAGTCATTTGATTGATTGTGAGATTTTTGTACTGCTTTGGAACCTTTAAATCCTGGTAAGAAATCACAGTGTCTGGTTTTTAAATCATTGCGATCTGGACATTTCTCCTTGCAGGCACAGTTGTGTGTGTGTGCATACAGAAAAATGGAGTTATGTGCCTCTCTGGAAATCAAACCTGGGAAAAGGAGGGTAGCTCTTTCCTCTACAGCATTTAGAATCTTTCCATAACCCCTTTCTGTCTTTTTCTGAGTAGATTCTGCTGCAAAACCAGCACTCAGAGGAGGGCTGTGGCCTCAGCGTTGCTGTAGGGTCATTTCTCCTTTCCCACCCAGTTCAGCAGCAATGTTTTCGGCCAAGAATGGTGATGAACACAGGATATCAATCATAGAGGCTCTCATGAACTTCCCAAAAATGAACAGGTAAAGTTCTGTGATCCAACCAACACTGCTCAAGTAATTTTAGCATCAAGGCACACTGATGATCAGCTGCTGCATGGTTCTACCAGGTAAAATAATCTGAGTATAAATTAGAAAAAAAACCACAAAAAACCAAACCAAAAACCCTGGCCTACTCAGAACTTTGTCATCCAATTCAAGATGCTGCCTGGGGTGATTGTCAGTGATCACTGGTGACAAGATGACTGGTGAGAAGAGGAAGGAGGTGATAAGTAAGAGCTCATGGTATGCCCGGGGCAGACAAAAGAGAAGTCATGAAGAAAAAAAGCATACTTTCCAGAGCAAAGAGATTTCTGAGAGGGAAGGGTTGTTTTTGCAGAAAAGAGCAGGTTTTCTTCACAAATAGACCTGAACTGCACCATTATAGAGATGGGGGTGCATTTCTCCTCTTAGGAATCCATGGCTTGTTTGCTAGTGAGGGAAAAGGGATGCAATCTCCTTGGTCCTACCAGTAAATCTATTCCAAATAAAAGCAAATCTGAGTGAACTGGATGAGGGTTTTATTTGCTTTTGTGGGGTTGTTTTGCATGGAAACCTGTGCCTTGTTAAGTGGTATCCATGTACATCACTGCAAGTGCTCCAGAAGTTTTTACAGGGCAAATTTCAAATGAAGAAAAACTCCCAGTGTCCATTTTAAATTAAGGGACAACTTAAGAGACAGATTTTTCTGCTACATTTGACCTATCCATTGTGGTCCTGGAAATGTTTTTAAAAGCTGCCACCTCAGTACCATTTCTTAAGTGATAGGAAAGAGGAACTATCCAGTCTGAGGCAGGAGTGCCATGAAGGGAGAATTGGGGGAATGGAGGGAAAGAGACAAATTGTGGCTGAA
This sequence comes from Sterrhoptilus dennistouni, assembly GCA_013397095.1. Lineage (NCBI taxonomy): Eukaryota > Metazoa > Chordata > Aves > Passeriformes > Zosteropidae > Sterrhoptilus > Sterrhoptilus dennistouni. Next base: position 986,964 of record VWZU01016617.1, on the reverse strand, counting down.
CAGATGATCCCAGCTGGCATCAATGATGAAAAAGAAACTGAGATATAGTAAGAAAGAATGAAATATGCAAAAGAAGAAAGAACATAGGCATCTGGGAAGTGAGGGTAAGAAGTATGATCTTGCTGAAGGATGGAAAAAAAGCAGTCTCAAGGGTATCTGGAGCATAGGCACAGGATGGTGGGAAAAGGGATCTGTCACCGGGTTTTTGGGATGGGCAGACAGACGGGAGGCTGTGGTGAGGAAGGACACACGGAGAGGGGCACACAGCAGACCAGGCTGGCCCTCAGAAGGGAGGTGGGGGGAAGGTGACAGGCGGTGCAGGTTGGGGGAGGCAGGGATGGCTGCCAGCCTGCCTGGTGACGGGGTGGCATTGTCAGTGTCGGTTCTGTCAGGGATGGCAGATGACAGGAGCAGGAATACGGGAATACGGGAGAGGGAAGAGCTCTCAGCCCCCACCACTGACACGGGAGGGGTGAGTTCAGCTTCCATCTCTCAGTGTAGCTCCTCAAAATCTGGGGCCATCTGGACACAGTCCTGTCCCTCCTACAAGCTGTCACCGAGGGATTGCTCTGGCAGCCAGGACTCCCTGGCACATCCCAGAGCCTCCGTGCTCGTGGCCAGAAGGGCAGATGGCACCGGATGCACTGGAGTGGCTTTGCACCGCCTGGTGTCTGTCCCCTGCTCGGGGGAGCCCTGCAGAGCCAGGTGAGCCCTGCCCCGGGCACGGGGCTGTCACTCAGAGCCGGGAGGGGACCCCCGAACACCCCGGAGGATGTGAGCCACGCTGTGAAACGTTCAGGATGGTTGGGTTCTGGCTGGCTGTGTTGTGTCAGGCATCACCAGAGCAACAGCTCGGGATGGGTGACAAAGCAGGAGAGTGAGAGCTCGGCTGCCACCACGTCTGCACAGGAACAGACACTCGCAGTGATCAGCGTCTTCAGCCCCATCTCCTCAGCGCTTCCCCTGCCCAGAAATTCAGATTTGGGCTGGTGTTTTGAGTTGCTCCTGCAATGGGCGTAAATAAGAGTTGCCGAGAGTATTGGCCATTCCTGCTCGTGCTCACCTGTACATCAGGGATTGTTTTATTCATGAAATGTTTCACTAACCCTCAACCTTCCCAAGAACAACGCTGGTTTATTGCATCAAATCTGGTAAGGAGGATCTGCAAAGTGAACGCTCTGGGGTGAGAAAGTGATAAGTGTTTCTTTACTTAGAGCTGCAGAAAATAATGCCAAGGATTGCTGCTCTTCATTCTACAAAAAAACCACCAAACCCCAAAACCACACAAACAATTTAAAAAATCATGCCAAAAATCAAGACTTGTAATAAGGACAGTACAGAATTTTGTGTTAGAGGAGATGACATGGGAAGCAAGTGGTGACTGTGAATTGGTTAAAGGGTCAGATGCCCCTGGCTGAGGAGGGCTGGCTGTTTCTCCTCTCACCCCAGGCATTGCCTCCTCACAGATGTTCTTCCTGGGAGAGGGAAGAGGTTGTGGTTGACTTGTCCAAGCCTCAGCCCTAACAAACTCTTCTGGCAGAGGAGACCCTGAGACTTTCAGCTTGAATCCCATATGTGCATGCATTGCTTCCACTGGAAAATAAAAATGCTTTTAAAAAATGACATTTATTTCTGTTAAGTTGTAAGACTTCTGCAATCTAGGTATGACATTCTGGCTAAAACCTTTGAGGCAGAGATACTCCCAGAAGAAAAACAAATTGATCCATATTGAAGATATCCACAGAGTGAAACAGAAAAATAAATAGAAGGTTTGAACGCAAGTTTTCTCTGCATGATAAACTGTTTCCCTAAACCTTGATTTATGAATAAAATTCAGTAAAGAGGAGAAGGAAAATAAAAGGGAATAAAAAAAGATTCTGAACTGATACATTTGTAAATGTTTTAAATTTATTCTGTCATGTAACATGAACACATATGCAATGAATTCATACATAAATAATGAAACATCTTTAAATACACAGATAAGTGCACACATAATCCACTTGTAGAAAGTACAAAAACTGATCTCAGGCCATGCTGGACTGCTCAGCTGTGTCACTTTACACTGGGACAGTAGTCACTGCATGGTTACACACCCTCCTTTGGGGCTGCACTAATGTGATAATTTGGGAATTACATGTAAATTAATGATCTGAAATGTGTGACACCAGTTCCTGTGATGGCCCACTCCAAACTCCCTTTTTACACAGGGTGAAAAGACGAAACCCTGTGACACTGTAGCCCTGGCACAGGGATTTGATGGAATGCTGTAAGTGCAGTGGATGTGGTTCAGGGGAAGGATATATTAGCTGCAAATGTCATTAAAGCAGCTACTAATTTAAAAATGCATAAAAGGCAGAAGAAAGGGAGCCACAGCAAAACCTGTTAGTGATAAAATTGGAAAGAGGAGCACTGCGTGCCCAGCTGGTTAAATCACGATGGAGGGCAAAATCAACGGAAAAATAAACACCAGATTTAGAAGCACACATGATGTATCTGGCAGACTGCAGGAGCTGGTGCCACTGAGGAAGATGTCTATAACCATGTCAAAACTGCCCAGTTCTGCTCAGACCTACACAGAATATTGGTGCCCTGCAGAGCCTCAGCCGCCTCCACTGGAGCAGGGAGTGAGCAGTGACCCAGCTCTCCACTTGCTGTCCCTGCTGGCAGAGAGGACTGGACTCAGCCTCCCAGAATAGATTCATCTTCACAGAATCATGGAGCCACAGAATCCTAGAGTGGTTTGGGTTGGGAGGGACCATAAAGGTGATATATTTGCAACTCCCTTGCCACGGGCAGGGACACCTTTCACTAGCCCAGGTTGCTCCAAGCCCCGTCCAACCTGGCCATGGACATTTCCAGGGCTGGGGCAGCCACAGCTTCCCTGTGCCAGGCCTCACCACCCTCACAGGGAAGAATTTCTTTCTAGTATCTAATCTAAATCTAACCTATTCTAGTTTAAAACCATTATCACTCATCACTATACTCCCTAATATCTTATATCCTCCCTAAGGATCTAGAGGCAGTTCTGCAATCAGCAATAAAAATTTCAGGACAATGGTATTCATAACTATTAGGTGACTTCAGTGCTCAACACCCATTGAGTTCAACACAGGAGAAGTTTTTAAAACTCCTTTTATTTTCCTGATTAGCTCCTATGAACGCAGCTTCTGGGTGTCCAAGCTCTCACGAAAAATCAAAGGAAGCCTGAATGCAAAGCAAAAGCACAGTTGTCACTTTAGTTTACTCATGCTTGTCCCAGAAAATGAAAAGAGGCTTTTTCTCACTTTGGGTTTTTTTTTTAATGTACTCGTGCAACACAGTTGTGTTTGGAGTTAAACTTCTTATTGTCATGTTGGAAACTCAAACTGTGAATGCAAATCTCCTGATGGCTTAGTACCAGACCTATGAGTCTCATTGCAGGGACATCTTTGAAAATTTGGCCTCATTTTGTAGTGACAAAGTGACAGATTCCTCTGGTAAGGAAATTCTGGTGAGCAGAGTGCCTGGAGGTTTGGCTAATTTGCTAGGATTACAATTTGGGTTTTAATGACAGCAGCTTAGTTTTCCCTCAAACCAGCCATCAAAATAGAGCTCTGCTTTTAGAGAAAACCAAATCCACAAAGATACAAAAGTAGATTTATCCCATCTGACTGGTGTTCCAACGCTCCCAACTAAGCCTGTGTTCCCCTTGTCACATTTCCTCTGCTAGAACATGGGCCTGGTTTTAAAAGTTCTCGCATTGTTCTGAGCAGCCAGGATTCTTGGGAACCTCACTGTCACCCTGTTTACTTCAGAAATGAACTGGGATTTCTGTCTCACACTGATCCTGACCATATTCCTTGTCTACTCCTCTTAGGGTTTCATTTAAGGACTCAGTGGGATGGGTGGGATGGTTCCTCTTCTCCCATCCTGAGCTTGTCCTGCTCTGCCACACAAAAGGGAAGCCTCATGCCAGGATCAAGTCCATAAACTCCTTCACTTGTTCTAAGACACCTTTTTATGATAGAAATTCTTCTCAAGCCCTTGCCAATTAAGCCCAGTTTAATAACTCTGACCATTTAACTGATGTATTTCATCTTGGAAGAGCTAATAAAACCACAAATGATTGTTCACAGTGCTCCCAAGAGGCAGATCATTATCATCACACCCTCACTCCTTTGGCAGGGAAACTGAGGCAATGTGTTTTAGAACAACAGAGTGGAGTCTTTGCCAAACCACCCAGGTGAGTTCAGTGCTCTGCAGTCTCCCATGTGGGACAAGAATCTTCTTCTGTTGGGTATAATGGGAGAATCTCCTGGTTTTCCTTGTCAGGGAGATGCAAAAGTGAAAAACGGGGAGCCAGGCCATGAAAATTATGTCTGTGGATCTTCCAATTCTCTGCTGGGCATTTGAACTTAAAAATGCCAGCAACATTCTTCTCCCTTGCCCTCAAGAGGGAAGCTATATCTGGAGTAGGGCAACATGCCTTAATTTGAGAAATTTAATGCCTCCGAAGCATTACCAAAGCACAATTAGCAAATAAAAAAACCCCCAGAAGTCAAGGCAAGAGACCTGAGTATGTAGTTCAAACATCAAAGGAATGTTACCTGTGCTTTCATCTCCCTTTCCTCTTGTGAGTCAAAGATACAGCATATTACTGCATATTTTAAGCATTTTCTGTTTTGAAAGCTTAAATGTCAGTGTAATTACCCCAATGGTAATTTCTGTTGTGCTGTTCCAGGCTGGTACTTCAGCAGAATCTCCCAGTCCTCACATGATTATCATCTCCATCTCTGCCTTTGATAGGTTTGTGTCCACTGGATTTGAACTGGTTCACAGTCCTTGAAAATCTGCTTTGAATGCTGCCAAACGAGGTATGGTGCTGACTTTGGTGGGGCATTTTTGATGTCCTGCTTTCACCTGGTTCCCCCATCCTCTTTCCCAAGCGCAGGATCACCTGATTGCACCACAATTCAGAGCAATCTGTAACTTAAACACCTGGAACAGACATAACATTTTATCTTTCTCTCTTTTTTTTTCCATCTTTCTTTCTTTAGAATAAACTTTTCAGTCGAGGATTATTGACAAATCTGCTCAAAAAAGACGCGTGAAGAACATCCTTTATGGTCCATCTTGTGGTAAAACGCGGGTATTTCTTTGCTCATTTCAATGTCAGTGGATTATTTCTGCTGGTGCAATGTTTTCAAGAGATAAAATGCTCCCCACTGTGCTACATGCAAATCTCTGCAATGTAAACATAAATAGTTGTTGCACATGCATAATCAAAGACTTTTAAAAAAAATATAATTATTGTTGGATAGTTCAGTCCTCTAATGGCATCATCTGGTGTAAATCAGTGGAGCTCTACTGAAGCCTGCAAAGCTCCTACATTTTGTACCAGATGAGGCTCAAACTCTTCACTCTAAGTTTAGTCCTTCTAAAAAAAACAAAACCAAAAAAACCAAAACCAACCAACCAAACACACACACACACAAAAAAAAAAACCAAACCAACCCCCTCCCCCCCCAAAAAAAAGAGAAAAAAAAGCCCTGGTAGTCCTTGAAAATGAACTTCTTTGTTCATTCATGGGAAGCTGGTAAAGCAAGAGTGGCAGGGACTTTTCTTGATCCATACTCAGCCCTTATCTAAGGAGAACATTTCTGCCATGAGGGAAAGCAGGAGGTTCTGTGCCAAGTGAGTTCTTGGCCCCTCTGCTCAGACTACTGCAAAGATTTGCCAGATAATGTCATTTATACAATCTTTCTGCCAAGATTTGGACCAAGACCACCAGCTCTTTAGCACGGGCCAGCAGACACTGCCAGATGCTCAGAATTTTCAGTTGTTCAGAACCTGTGCTGCACTGTCAGACACCTAAAGGTGAAGGGCTGGAAATCTGGTTTTCTGTCCCCAGAGCGATCTTGTTTCACTGTCATTCAGCATTATCTTTTCTCCAACATTGTACCAGCACAGAGAACTTTCTAAAGCTACTTTGACACCTGATTTGACTCCAGCTGAAGACAGCAACCTCAGTTTCATCCTTCTGGTTTTCTGTAGAAAATTGTGCTCTGAGTTAATAGAAAAAGACAATATTCAGTAGCATCTATTTTCACAAATTAATTTAGACTACATCATTCAAATAGGTGCTAGGGGAAGCTGCCCATGCAGATTTTAATGCTATAAATATACATTTATTTCCAAATCATCAGCAATGTCTTAACTGCTGTACACAGTGCTTTATCAACAGACACAAAGTTAAATTTGCTTGCACTAAAAGAAGTGGAAAATTAGGAGTTTGCTCCCCCTCTTTTGAATGCCAATAGCAAAAATATCCACTAAATACAGAATATTACCTATTAATAATAGATTGGAGGAGAGAGTTTTGACAGAAGTGAAGAGTACACACATACACATAGATGTACCCACCTTTCAAACAACTAAAAGTCTGCATTTCTGTGCTCAGCTCTTTCAGGTTTACCTGTCAGATTTTTTTTTCCCACTTGTGTTCTCCATTTTTTGACAAGATCCTCCAAAAGAGTTGCTGTTATTCTCGGGCAGGCTTGACGTGGACATAAACTTTTTTGCAAGAAGCCTGAGCTGCTGTTAGCAGCATCTGAAGAGCTCCAAGTCCGATGTGGGTTTAATTTGTGGTGAGTGCCATGGCAGAAGTGTCTAACAATATAAGTCGGTTGGACATGTCGTCTGGGCTGTCACGTTCAATTTGCACATGACCTCCTGGCCAAAAAATGGGAAAGAAGTGGTAGAATGTGGGACTGAAAGCTTATATTATTGCTTTGACAGCTTCACTCATCTAGAAGTAATGCAAAATGCAATTTATATTTATACTCTCTGACCTTCTGTACAGAGAGTGAAACTATCTAATGATGGGCCATGGTGGCAGAGAAAGAAACAGATCTCAATATCTCAATACAGCTGGAATTTGTCTACCTTTTTTTTTTTTTTTTTCTTTTCAACCATTCAATTACAGTCAAGAGATAAATGAAACATGAAGAGTGCCTTGGTTAGGTAGTGACACAATTATTTTATAGTGAGTAGGTTCTGGCTTTGAGCCTTGGCAGAGGTTGCCATGCACACCTTGTTTCACTGGATACAGATAATCTGCCTGCTCCCACTGGACAAATCCCCTCTGCTTGGAGGTGTGTCCTTCTGCCCATCACAGGAAGAGAAGAAAGGCACCAGCAACTCAGTACCACTCTTCCCCTGCATTTCAATATCCTCCAGAAAGGCTGATGCTCTAATCCTATTAACCACGATAAATCAAGTCAGGCCCGATTGTAAGCGGGACGTGAGGCATTTCTGTGGAAAAGAGGCAGAGAGGGGGAATGTGCCACGTTCTTCTCATCTGAGGAGCAGCTCGTGGGTTTGTGTCCTCCCAGGGAAAGGAAATAAATATAGCAGCCTTTGATTCTGACAGGTAACACCTGAGGATCCTTAACAAAACATCTCTGAGCTGGTATTTTGTACGGCCACAGCTCAGCGTCCTTCAAAGGGGCTCACTGCAGCCACGACTGCTCAGAGAAGCACAATTTGCCTCAAAGATTCATCCTCCAGCTGCATCTGTTCCTCCCTTCACATCCAAATGGGATGCAGGATTTGAAGCAAAAGTTATTTACAGGGATGAGCATTAGGAGAAGATAACAAGCACAGAAAACAGATAGTGGGGGGTTTATGCATCTCAGTCTATTTTGGACAACTGCATCAGTTTGAACTCATCTCTTCAACTCCATTGATCCATCCTGCTTTAAACAGGAGTCGATCCAAAGTCCACTGACCTTAGTAGTGAGAGCTTCATAAGTGGTTGGAGGCTGTGAAACGGGTTTAGAAATTAGGTGTTCGTATAAACCAGCCACTTGTCTTCTGTCGTAATTGTTCTCTTCTGGTTTACCATGTTTTGCTCTTGTACATTGAATTAATAAAAATCTTTGGATGAAGATTTCAACTGATATCCAACTTTCTCCATTTTTTTTTTAAGATATGTGTTGATACTAATAAACCAGTAAACTCATGGTCACTATACAGTTAATATATCAGAAAATAATAAAAATGCAGAGAAGGTCATGAGAAGGTTATGTTTCATAAATAAATACAATAAGATGAGATAACTAAGACAAAATAGTTCAGTGATGAGAGGCTGAGTGAAGATTAATATGCAATTTATCTTTTGGTTTGTTTCTCAATGAGAAAGAGCAGTTTGTCCAAACTATTAGTTATCCTCCAGGTTAAAAAATTATTACTTCTGCACCTTTTGGAGCAGAATGTGATTATGTTTATTAAATTATCAGGAAACTTGGCATCTAGCTGATTTGTGGAGCTTCTTGCCCTGGTCCCTGCAGGCTGGTGCACTCTCCTGGCTTTCCAGGGTATGATGTTTCAGCCCATGGGTTTGAGCCTCAGGCCACACATGAGGACTGGGACCCCTGGGGTGACTCCCTGGGGATGAGGGGCAGCTCTGAGGATGACCATGGCTGTGTGAGGGGCACTCTGCAGCATGAACCTCACAGTTGGTGCTCATGGTTAAATCAATACCCACCTCCCCAGGGCTCCTGCAGCCACACAGCTCTGCAGCCCCACCAGGGTGGATTTAACCAGGGGATCTGCTTCCTTTTTGTTCTCCTTTTTCCCAAGTGGGCAGCTAGAATAGAAAACATGAGTTAAAACAACCAAAAAACTTCCCCAACGCATTTGCATAGGTGCAAAAACTTGCCTAGGTCTGACTCCTGCTGGTGCCACCACAGGCTGTGCCCTTGGCAGAAGGAGGAAAGGGATGAGGCCTCTGATTTGGGTGGGAGGGAGAGGAATTCCCCCAGGTAATTGCAAGGTTCCTTTTGCAACCTCTTGCCCAGCAGCTGGTGCAGCAAGCAGCATCTCCTCTCACACACTCCACAGATCTTTTCCAGCTGAGTCACTAAACCAGGAAAAAATGGAACAGTTGAGCTGGCATTTTAGAGGATTGATTTGGAGGGGGGGTGGGAGGAAGAAATCCCCCTCCTTTGTCTGTATCTTTTTTTTTTTTTCCACCAAGCTGCTGGAGTGAAGCAGTTAATAGTGAATTTTTTTTTCCATCATTTTTAATCCACAACCCTGCCCTGTACCTGCCCTTATAATCCCCTAGCATGTGCTGGTGACATCACATGGCCATCAGCTCCCAGCTCCATCCCTGTGACTGTCATTAACTGTTGCAAGCAAATGAAAAATGACTGGGAGACTCGGTGGCTCCCACCAGTGACCTTGGGTATTATTAGAATGACCTCGCTTTGGCTGGACCATAAAAAAAAAAGAGAAGAAAAACCTTTCTTGATATCATCACTGGGGCTGACTGAGGCTGTTTGCAGCGAGGAGCAGGGAGAGGAGTGGAGAAAGCCATTAAAGAAAGCAAAGTAAATGTTATGCAAAGATGCAGTGGCCATAAATACTTGATCAGAGGAGCAACCCCAGCAGCAGCCCCACAGGCTGACCCCTTGCCAGGACACGCTGGGCAGTGCTGGGGTTACAGAGCACCTTGCTGCGAGCGTTTTTTAACCAACCTCCTCTTTGTGATTTGTTTGCTCGGGCTTTAAAGGAAAATAAATCACATGTAACCACTTAAGGGCTTATTGGCCTCTCACACCTCGTATTGTGACGTGCTTTTCTGGTAACACACACAACTCTGTAAGCAGAGGAGGGGGCAGACTGGGCAGGATGAACATTTTTTGTGCAGGATAACACAGGGAAAACGTGTCTTTATGTGTCTGTGTGGGTACACCTGCTCCCTGTGCCAACACATGTACGGTGCGTGTTTATTAATGCACATATGTGTGTAACATAAATACTTACACAGTCCTTACAGATGTTCATATTTATGGTTGTGCATTATTCTCAATGTATAGGCATTGAAGGAACAAATAAAACACAAAAAAAGGAACAAATATTCATTGCATGTGTCTGATGTTGCCTTCTATATAAAATATAATTTTATATCTATCTGTATTATATAGTGGTCATGTTTCTTCCAGTGTACTCCGGAGATATCGGTGATAAAAATAAAGAATTGAAATAAGAGCAAAAATCAAAAAGAATGAGAATAAGAATAAATAAGAATAATTCCCATATCTGGGCTGGGCCATGCTCTGGTGTTGAGTGCCCTCCCTGGCAGGGACCTGCAGGTTCCCCCGGGGCAGGGGTTGCCCAGGACCCCCAGCTCTGGTCCTGGTGTGGTGCTGGGTGACCACGCCAGGCTGAAATGTGTTACCGGGGGCTGGGTGGGGACCGGCTGCCCCCGGGGCGCCTCGCTGGGAAATCGTTAAAGCCCTGCAGGCACAACCAAAGCGATCCTCCCGCCGCTGTCCCGCCCGGCTTCTCTGCTGTCAGCTGGAAATGGATCTGATGCCCTCTGGACTTTAACTCCCGACGAAAAGGGCATTTTATTACAGGGTATGACAAGTTGCAGAGAGACTTGGAGAACTCAATAAGAAGGAACAGCGAGTGGAATCAAGGGGCAGGAAGGGAGGATGCTGCAGATGTTTGGCAGGCAGAGGGGAGATGGGATCAGACGGGAGGTGCGAGCAGGGACAGTGATATCAGGGGGGTCAGCACTGACACTGATATCAGCGGTGTGAGCAGGGACAGTGATGTCAGGAGTGTCAGCAGGGAGGGATGCTCGAAGCGTGAGCAGGGACACTAATGCCTAGAGTGTGAGCACGGACACTGATGTCAGAGATGTGAGCAGGGACAGCGATATCAGGAGTGTGAGCAGGGAGTGATGCCCCGGGTGTGAGCAGGACCCTGATGTCAGGGATGTGAGCAGGGACAGTGATGCCCGGGGTGTGAGCAGGACCCTGATGTCAGGGGTGTGAGCAGGGACAGTGATACCCCGGGTGTGAGCAGGACCCTGATGTCAGGAGATGTGAGCAGGGCCAGTGATGCCCGGGGTGTGAGCAGGACCCTGATGCCAGGGGGGTGAGCAGGACCATAATGTCAGGAGATGTGAGCAGGGACACTGATGTCAGGAGTGTGAGCAGGGACACTNGATGTGAGCAGGGACAGTGATGCCCGGGGTGTGAGCAGGACCCTGATGTCAGGAGATGTGAGCAGGGACACTGATGTCAGGAGATGTGAGCAGGGACACTGATGTCAGGAGTGTGAGCAGGGACACTGATGTCAGGAGTGTGAGCAGGCACACCGATGCCCGGGCTGTGAGGTGTCAGCAGGGATGGTGCCGGGATTGGAGCAGGAACTCCGGTGCTGCCGGCGGGAGGGCAGCGCATCCTCCGCCGGGCAGGGGCTCGTCCTGTCCAGCAGAGCCCCGCTACCAGCGACAGCTCCTCATCGAGGAACAAGAAGCAGAGATCACCAAACTTCCTTTTTCCCCCCTATTAAATCGGTGCTTTCTGCGTGTCTAGATAGCTGCTGTGCCCCTTGCGCCGCGGGGGACACGCTGTGTGCCGCCGAGGCGGGCGGGACCAGCTGCAGGTGGCTTCCCCAGCCGAGTCCTCCGTCCCTGTCCTGTTTTGGGCCAGGGGGGCATCTCTGCCGGGCCCAGGGGGCGGTACCGGGCCCCCGGGCCGCGCTCACCCCCCGGCTCTCGCGTCCCGCTCCCCGGACCTGTCACGTATCCAGAAGGATGCCAAGGACTTTATGGAGTCTGTCAAGCACTCAGTACTTCTGTCTTTAGTGGCATCCTCCTAGACAAACTTCGCAGGTGTTAAAAAAATATGCCGGGAAATAATACTACTAATACTAATAAAAAAAAACCCCCCAAACTCAACAAGCTTAACAGCTGCTCAGGGACACTGCAAACCATCTGATTTTGCAGGATAGGGCTACCATCCTAATTCTCCCTGGCAGCTTTTCAAGTGCGTTTCATCGCTGGTTGCCAATGGAGGATGGCTCTGTCTCTCCCTTCGAGCCCTGCCGGGTGTCTCTGGGAGCGGTTTGGCACCGGGAAAATCAACTCCCATCTCGGGAGCTGGGAAAAAAAAAAAAAAAAAAAAAAAAAAAAAAAAAAAAAAAAAAAAAAAAAGAGAGGGGGCCCAGAAANGGTGCCTGGAAAAGAAATGATAATAATAATGATAATTTAAAAAAAGTTTTGAAGTGTGAGACTGTGAATTTAAGAGTTTCAGCCGGGGTAATGCTGTGCCTTATGGCAGGTGAGCGCTGCGCGGGGGAGCCCCTCACCCTCCTCGGGGCAGCAAAAAACGCGACAATCGCAGTTTGGGGACACTCGTGTGGCTTCAAGGGTGACCTGAGTGCCAGCCCTGTGCACCCCACGAGGCACACGGGGTTTGGTGGGGAGGGTTGGAGGAAGGAATCACAGCACGAAACATTCCTGCATCCCTTCCCAAAGGATGCTCCCGCAGCCCTCTCCATCCGGCCGGTGACTGTCAGCTCGTTATTTCTCTTTGCCTCACGGGTCTTGTTTCGGGTTTATATTTATTTTTGAAGTGTTGAAGCCCCAGTAACACGGAAGGTTTTCTCGGAAGGAAAAACAAACCCCAACGAAATCCCAGAGCAATCTTCACCGCGAAGCAGAGCTGCCTGTTTCTGGAAGTGATGCTCACACAAAGGGTGAAAGTCATGAGCCCCGAACCAAAAATGTAACAAACCCTGGCCAGTATCAAAAGGGCAAACTTCCCGTGGGCCTCAGGGCTTGCTGTTATCCTTGCTTACACTGATAAGTCCTTTTTCTAAATCCACCAAAGTTGCTCGCTCTTCCCTTTCATGTATAAAGTTACCAAAATCTGACAGATAAGACAGATTTACTGTTTCTGGATAAGACTTATGGCCACACATAAGAGACCACACTGCAAAAGATCAGTTCAAATGTGTTGCTGCTTCAATGAAAGACTGTTGGGGAAAAAAAAAAAAAAAACAACAACAAAAAAAAAAACAACTGGTTTTACTTAAAACGATAGCATGAGGAAAATAATAATATAGTAAGAGGGGGAAAGAGGCAGCTCCCGGAAGAATAAAGACATTTTCTGCTCCGCTGTCACCTGCGTTTTCACCTGTGTGTGTGTCCTTTCCCAGACCAGTGTGGCTCAGGGAACTGCTTTTCTTCTCCTTTTCTTCTGTTTTATTTCAAAATGCAGCCGACACCTTCACAGGTACCCGGCATTAGCGGCACTCACACTCAGACAGGGCTGGGGAATGTGCTGGAGGGATGTGTCAAGGATGAACCAGAAAAGCGCAAATTCAGAAAATCTTGAAAGTTTTTCTAAAAGCCGCCTGAAAAAGACAAATTAGTGGGGATTCCTGGGATTGTAATATAAACACTTTGAACTCTTTTTGGCTGCTTTTATAATTTAAAGAAGTGTGACCAATTTCTTAAGAGTCAACTATTTGTTTCTTTCCCTTCAGTGATAAGTTTTTGCCTACATTTGGTGTTTTGTAGCACCGCTGCTTTGGGGGAAGAAAGCCCAGACCCAACTTCCTCACCTCACTGCTGAATCCCAGCCTTCCTTTGGTTATCCAAAACTGTCTGAATTCGAGCCAGCAAGTCCCGAAAGTTTTACAGACCTGAGCAGAGAAACATCCCGTCCAAGAGTGTATGAGCACTCAGGGAGACAAATCACAGCACAGCGGCTAAAATAAAAATTAAATTAAATTAAATTAAGTACGGCTTCTTGCTGAGATTTATTTTTAATTTACCTGTTTTACACTGTAAAAAAATTATTGTAGTTAAAGAATCGAAGGGACGAGTAACGGCTTTAAAGGTGAATAGGAGAGGAGAATAAGGATGCAAGGAAAAGCCGGGCAGGATTGAGGCTGCTGGAAATCAAGAATTCCTTTGCTCGGACTCTGGGACATGGGAGAGCAGGAGCAGCCCTGGAGCCGGGCAGCAGGAATTGTCCCCCTGCCTGTGGCACAGGGGGCATTGCCCTTCCCTGGGTCCCCCCAGCCCTCGGATAATAAACTCAAGTGTCTGCCTGTCTCAGCCCTGCCCATCTTCTTTAGCCAACTTGACAAAGTGGAAGAAATATGACATGTGAATTATTAAAGAGGAGGCAGTTGACTCCTAACCTCTGGTGCTTTTTCTCAGAACCCATTACCTGAGAATTTATCTTGCAGGAATTACAGTGTCTGAAAGCTTCGGGAGGAGCAGTGAGGGGGGAGTTTGAATAAGAGTTTTGAAGAAATATCGCTGAAAAGCACCAGGTTTCACCTCAGCATTTGCGCCACTCAAGAGGAGGATAACGTGTTAGAGAAAACAAGCCATTCCTCCTCAGAAGTGGATCAGGTCGCCACAGGGAGCCAGGGAATAAAATCCGGACTGAATTTAAAACGGCTATCACCACTTAAATACCCTTAAAAAGTAGAAAAGGGGGAAATTGAGAGCTTTCTTCGTGCTTAAAGTTTGTCCTTTAGCCCCGTTCTTAAAGTTAACGAGGGCTCTTGATAAATAATCTCGCCACCCGCCCTGGGTGAAGAGGAGCTCTGCAGTGTGTCCTGCTCATCCCCTGGCACCCAGAGACGGAATTTAGTTCCCTGCCAGGGATGCAGAGCCCGGAATCTCGGGGGGAAAAGCACAAACTCTGGGTACAGACTCCAAAGTTTAGAGGTTTTGCCATAACCTTCCCTACAAAAGTTTGACAGTGCGATGGAAGTGGCTGGTAACCCTCAGGCCGAGCAAAGTGTTGGCTG
>VWZU01016617.1:927782-965836 GCA_013397095.1 Sterrhoptilus dennistouni | reverse complement strand
TCTAAATTTGTGTAGGGAGTAAAAAAAAAATAAAATTAAAAAAAAAAAATAAAGGAAGATAATTCCTGGGAAGGTGGGGAGGGAGAACGGATCAAACAGCGCGGGGAGGGTCAGGCACCACCCAGGCGGTCCCGGCCCGAGCATCAGCCCGAGGGAGATGGATGGAGCGCGGCCGGGGCTTTTCCCGCCAGGGGGGAGCGATTCTCCCGATTCTCCCTGCCCTGGAAAAGGGCTGAGGCACCTCAGAAAAGGCTGCGGGGCAGGGCGGGGCTGTCGCCTGTGGCCTGTGGCAGGTGCAGGGCAGGGGACAGCGGCATCTCCGGCGCGATGCGGGGCAGGAGNCCCCCTGTCCCCCCTTCCCGAGGAAAACAACAACGTTTGTTCATTCCAAGCCTCGGCAAACAGCTAAACTAGTTGACACAGTTGGTTTTGAAGAACGAATAAATTGTTTTCTTTAAGTACACCGTCCTAAAGCAAGCACACACTTTAACTAGTTTTCCTAGGAGAGAGCTTTTTACTAGATTGCTTTTTCATTGCGTGCCTATCGGAACGAGATAATGACCAAAGAGGTGGAACCTAATCAGCCTTTTAGTTGAGTTTAAAGAGTCTAGAGGTAGTTTAAAGGTAGCTTTGGTCATGTTTGCTGGGCAGCTGCGATGTTTGCACTACCACGTTATGATGGGGAGAGTAATGTGTTCGATAGATAAGGGAAAGAGACCAGCCAAAAAGCAAGGTCAGGTGTGATAAGGCTTGACACTTTTACTCATTTTTCACACACATAAAAGGAAACTTTAAAATATGAAGCAAAAAAGAAGGAAAGACTCGACATGCTAACATCTATCACTAAAACTGTACATTAACAGACCTCACTTCTTATTTAATTAGCCCAAAACCTTATCATAGTTTGGAACATGTCATGCCATTAAAAAGAAAAAGAATTCTTCTATTTTCTTAGCACCTAGGTAGGCTCTAAAAATAAAACCTCCCTCTTCATGGGATAACCACACAATTCCCTTTCTCCTCCTTCATGTTTTATCTTCACTTTCTAAAGTAGTTAATGAAATAAGTTATAAGCTGAAGATAAGGGTCTGTGAGTGTAATCAATAGGGAAGGGAGGGAATAAGGTTCTAACAGAGACAAAAATCCTGGAGGAAAAGGGAAAAAAAATTGTCTCTCTGGATTTAAAATCTGTGCAAAATAAAACCACCAGGTACTGGTGAAGAAATACAAAGTGCAATATAACCAAATGATCAATGGCAAAACTCACTCCTTTAAATAAGAGCTGCTGTGACTTGGATGGTGTTTTAGAAATACTGGTGTCCAGGAGGACAGCTACATATTATTGATCCTACATTCTATGAAAACAAATTGATCTTTGCAATATACACAAGAATTCTAAACTAAAACTCACTACATTTCTTATTTCAGGGAACTTTTCTGCCATCTTCAGTTGAAATCTAAGCTACATATTGAAGGTCAATCTCTCCTCAGCACCCACCTTCTATCAGAAAATGATTTCAGCCCCCATTCAACAAAAATTTGCAGATAATATTTGCAGAGCCATCAAAAACCAATTTGCAAGGTAACTTCTGCTAGTGTACAGAGTCACTTACACACCTGTGTCCAAAATGTGGCTTCTCAAAATGCCTGTGCAGCTGCTGGTCAAAATAAACCCAGAATCTGTAGGCACTGCAGCTTTTTTCCTTGAAGCCTGGCAGGTGCCTAGAATTTGCCTCTGGGCAAGTCCAGGGCTCTCTATCCCTTGGCAGGGCTGCACAGTTTGGTGTTTTCTGCTTTTTCTCTGAGCCCTTCACAAATGACATTTCTGTGCTTGCCCAGCAGGTCTTTAAAAGAGAAAATGAGCTGGGTGAAGACAGAGGAGTGACCTGCTGTTTTTTTCCCTCCTGGAAGGTGTGATTTCCCTGGCCCTTTCATCAGTCCTCCAGGGGTTAGACCAGCCCCAGAGAGATGGTGATCTCCTCTATCTGAGAGGACACAAGCTCCTGCTCCATCTCTGCTGGGAAATGAAGAGAAATGGGTCACATTTTCATCAGCTCCTCCTGAAATGGCTGCACTCTGCAGAGAAATGGGGCCAGAGACAATGCAAACATGAGCATGGCTCCGTGTCTCAGTGGTTAGAACCAGCAGGAGGGAAAGACAGGAGGAAAATTCCAGCTGGGTGAAGCTGGAATCCCCTGTGCTTTCAGGCACCTAAAGCATCACTGCTGCAAATCCCAGCCCTCAAACTCCCCAGTTATCATTCCAGCTCACAAGGGAATGGGACTGGATATGGGACGGTCCCTGGATTCTCACTCTATGTTGGGACAAATCTCTGAGGACAGACCAAAAATTCACCCAGGGCAGCCTGGTCTTGGCACAGCTTTCCCCTGGAGCTCAGTGCTGGGTTAAGAGGTCCCTGAGCACTATCACAGTGCCAGCAAACAGCTCCTAATCAGGTGGGGCTCAAATACCTGCATTGTTCCCAGCCAGGGCACTGCATGTGCACTCACACGTCCAAGCACAGGATATGCTTGAACACCCATGTAAGGCTCAGGAGATTTAGGTGCCTGAACACCTACAATGCCTTGTCAGATCACTCTGACACACACCTGAGTCACTCAGGTAGTTTTTATGATACTGCTCTCAAGTACCTGCTTAACTGATGCCACCTGAAGGATCTCAGGGACCTGAGTGAGGCACCTCACGCCTAAAAGCAAATGTTTGGGCTTTGCTCAGCAGGGATGAGCTCACACCCACTCAGGGATCATGCCATGCCTTAACACGCTGCTGGATTGTGGCCAGGGGCAGAAAAGTACAAAAAGCAGACATGGGATAAAGAAATGAGCAGCAGTTTCTCAGGCTTAGCAATAGTCCTGAAAATAACCCAGCTTAGGGTCTGCCCAACCCAGCAGTGCACTCCCAGCAAGGACCAGTGTAAGGCTGGCAGAGGGTTTTTCCACATCACCCCAGTGTGGGACAGATGTTTGTCTCCAGCACGTTTCTTTCTCTGCTCCTAGTCCCACAGGAAAACCACTGGTGGCTGCAAACTTTCCTTAGAGTAATGGACAAGCAACCACATTACATTTTCCACATGGAACAAAAAAAGAACCTTGGGTATTTAAGAATTATTTTCTTCCTATACAGGCCACCTTGTACACTTTTTTTTTTTGTCTCATTTTAATAATCTATATCAGTGTTGTTTTTTAGCTGATTTTAATGTCAACTGGGGATTAATGTGCATTAATTAAATTGACTGTATTTTCTTTAATGAGCACAAAAGGATTTTATGTTAATGCTGATGATCCTAATAAGGATTCTATCTACTTATCTGTGTTTTCTCAACATCCTGAAATTTTTTATTAGGAAACAAATTAATTCAGTTACTATCACAGGGTAAAAACAAAAGCTATGAGGTGGCTGCTGACTGGGTCTGATGATTAAGCTGTAAGCACTGCATGTCCTGTAGGACTGTTCACTGCAATGCGCTACTTTAAACTAAATTTATTTTTAATGACATCGACCAACTTTTCTGGATTGAAAGCTGCTATTAAATGAGTACCTGAGTAACCTTAAAAGACATGCAGGAAGTGAAATCTGGGCCCATTCTCCTTGCCTTGGAGTGAGCTACTAACAAGTAGGAAACAGGGAATTGGCTGGCACCAGATGCTCCAGAGTGATTACAGACAGGTAGACAGGTATTAATGCACAACCCCCTTTCAGCTGCTCAGATTGATAATGCAAATTAGTTTTTAACTTGTTAAAACCCTGCAATATAATAACAATCATTCACAACAAACGAAAGAAATACATTTATTTGCATGCATGAATATATCTGTGTCAATATATTTTTATACATTCACAGCTGTTCGGAGCTTGAAAGACACTTGACTTGCTGAGCAAGCATTTAATAAAAAGCCCATGGAAATGTTAATTAATGGTATTTGGTACTAAATGCTCACTTTGATGCTAAAATGTTACGCTGTGCAGATTTAAAATTCATTCGGCATTTTTTGCCCTTGTTACCATCTGCAAATTTCCACCCCACACCCCATTCTCACATCAGGTTGCTGAAATAATTTGATAGTATTCTAGCATATGCCAGTAATGAACACTAGGGATGGCTTCTGATCCCACTACACCTGTTTAACATCGTGGCTCTCCCTTGCCTGATTCTTGTCAGTGGTTTGCCTCTTTTTCTCCACTGTCCCAACCCAGACCACCCCTGGCTTTGCACAAATATGTAGGAAGAGGTGACATCCCCCAAAGAACTCCCAAGAGCTCCAGCAGCTGCCATGTTTTAAACAAATAAGAGCAATTCCAGCGAGTTCAGAAAAAAATATTCTGCTGACCTAAGTTACTCAGGCATAAAATAGTCTGTGAGATCCAGCAGCAAGGGGAGGTGTAAGAAACCTGGCAGTGGCTCTAAGATACTCTGGGAGAACGGGATCTGAAGGCTTTCAGGGCTAAAAGCCCACCTGGAGCATGGAAAGGAGCTCTGGGAATGTTCTCTGAATCCTACCAAAGGTAATTCTGGTTTCCCAAAAGCTGTGACATTGGGAAATTCAGCCAAGAAAATGGTAAATATACTTTTTTAAGGCTGACAATAAGGTAAATTGCAAGCTCATTCAAAATATCTATATGATGGAGAGAAAAAATTTCTTACATTTCAAAGACTTTAATTTTAAACTTTGTTTTACAAAAATGTGACTGATCTGATTACAGAACTCCCTATTTTTTCATTTGCATTTGTCCTAAATTTTCCATGTAAATGAAATAACAATAATAACTTATACACATTTAAAAAAAATTCCTTTAGCTAAAATGTTGGAAAAGGGAATGATTTCTTCAAAGCTACAATAAAATTGGTTTTTTAGATTAAAATTCCACTGGAAAAAAAATCTGATTTATCATTTCTAAGGAGAGAAAAATCTCTGTAAAAAAATTCAACTATTCTATGAAATTCCAGTGGATAGAGGGCTGTATATATGTAGATGTTTAAGCATTTATTTCTTTCTACTGTTGCTTTTAGTTTAGTTCAAGTTTTATATTGAATGTTTATACAGGGTTTTAATAACATTTCTGTTTACCTTGTGTCTTTCTTGACAAATTAACCTTTTTCAACAGTAACTATAAATTACATAATCACATTAGAGCATTAATTAATTAAAGATATTAGTAGATGACCTATAATTAATATAAAATAATTACAGAAATTATTGTTAGTTTCGACAATCTGGAGCTGAAACCCGCTTTGAAACGTCGCATGCCAGTATTCCTCAGAGTGATTACAGTCTCTGTTTCAGTAAAATATCCCACTGCCACTTTATTAGCGTGTACAGGAGAATTAATTTTTATGCCAGATATCCCAGCATGTCCAGGCACTGACTTTTACAAAATGGACTGGAGACATAATTATGAGCAACACATTTTGCACAGGTCACCCAAGAGCTGCAAACTATAAAAAAATAATTGACATTTTCTACAATTTTTTTAATTTTTATTTTATTGCTGTTGTCTGCTGCTCTTTGATACTCTGTGATTTGTGCTGGCACCTGGTTGGTGTCCTCTAAGGCTGCATTTTTCCATCCTACCTGGCAGCCTCTGCCACATCCATCTTGGCCTTTCTGGAGCACCTCAAACACAGTAGAATGGAAGGTCTCACTTTGCCTAAGGAAATTCAGCTGTAACTTGACAAACTGGCCAAAAAAATGTCATAGGGATAAATTCTGATTTTAGAAAGTATTTTGTGGGACAGGTAATGACCTAGCCTGACTTATTTGATGACTGGGCACAGGATGTAAGGATGCACCAGATGCAGACTTGAGGGACTCTCTTTAGGTCTTCACTGGACACTTTGTATATGCGAAAACGAGACCATAAATTGATTAAAATCCATCTCGCTTTAATTATTTCTACCAGAGAAATAATTATTTCCATGTATTCCTTTGCTATACATCCTTCCCTCCTGAACAAAATGCATAACTCAATATGCAGAATCACAGCCTTGCCCTGTCTGCAGAGGCTGACTCTGAATTCTCCCTTTTGGAAACATAGTGAAATCTCCCCAGCAAGGAGTAAAACAGACTCCCAGCTCCAGACCGTGGTCTTCCTTCCTTAAGGAACATTTACTGTTCACAGTTTGAAGGTAAAACTTTCCACATTACACTTTCACAAGGGGTAGACTCATTTGCAAATATTTAGCAGGGCTCTGCAGCCCTCCCCAGGGGCAGCTTGGGCAGAAATGTCAGCCTGAGAACTGTAGTACTTTCAAGAGAGTAAAACCACAAAGCTCTGATCTGACTATAAATGTTACATTGCATTTCATTATTGGCTTGGCACACGTTACACAAGACGAACACAGACGTCTTTATCTGTATGTTTGAATCTCTGTACACACATCTGTCATCAGTGATATTTTTAAGGTTGCTGCCTTGGTTAGATGAAGACAATAACATTTATTTGTGCAGAGATTGCACTAAATATTGGCATGTGCATGAGTGGAGGCTGTAGGCAGAAAATGCAATCCATAAAGATTTAGGGGATGTTGTTCAAAGCACACAAATCTATGCCTTGTTCACGTGCATCTATAAATAGCTGTGTAAGAAACTCGAGGCATCAGTGTCCAGTCCAGATCATGGCCTTATAAAAGCAGCTCCTGTGCAAGAGTCCACTTTACAATTTCCTCTGCTCTAACAACCTCCTTTCATTGCAAACTTAATGAGTGCTTTCAAGTGCACAACAAAAACGAGATGAGAGAGTTTGGGGAAACCTCCTTGTTGGGGAAAACCAACACCTTGAATTAAAGGCATCAACTACTTGAGCCTCTGCAGTCAAAGCTGTGTTTTCAGAATGTAAAACTAATAACATTCATTGAACTACTGAAATACTATAAAATAAAGGAGAGAAGTCCAGTAAACACAGCCCCTAAAACTGCAAAGAGATGCTTGCTTTTGATCTGCAGGAGCCTCCGCCTCTCTTCTTCCATGCAGGAAGGATCACTCAGCTTAACCTGTGGGTGCTGCCTACAGCAATATTTTAACCATTTGATATTTTTTAAAAACACCCTTGCAATTTCTTTGGACTCCTATAATTCATTTCCCCCTTTATTATATTTTTTTGTGTGTGTGTGTTATTAAACTAAAGAACAATGGGATTTTTTTCCCTCCTCTTGTTTTGTCCAGAAATTGATTTATGTTACAGTGAATAGTTGAATTACACACCCTTGTGTAAAACATGCTGAACACTAAAGAATAAGTGACTATCTCCCACTTGAAGATTAATCTTCTCTTTGTTTGAGTATCTGAGACTGCAGGGCACTCACAGCTGGAAAAGAGCGTTCTAGCTACAGGTTTGTGTTTTTAATAGCATATGAAAGCTGTTGTCAGGTTTTTTTGCTGCAGTATTTATTTATCATCACATCACCAGAACAATTCATTGTAATTCCACTGTACATTTCAACCCAAAACCTCAGAGTGCTTTGCAGGCATTAATTATCCCAACCAAATCATGCAACATGTAAATGATACATAGGGATAATTTAACTACTACTAAGAGGAGCTAACTGTGAGGTAGCTCCAAAGAGGTTGTAAATTAGTTGCATGGGCTATCTGAATGAGTTAGGTGTAGCCTGGGAGAGCTGAAAAGTGCATTACCCAGCCAAAGCAGCAACGTGTCATTAGCAGGCAGAGCATAATTATGATTTGGCCGAGCTGTAGGATCAAATTATAACACTAAAATGAGACTCACACTGAGATGAGTAAGAGTTCTGCTTCAGTGTCATGTGTGTGCTGGCATCTCTGTGTTCCCTGTTCACCAGGGATGACATGCATCGATGCAGTCTACAGAACAGAAGTAATTTTTACCTAGGCAGACCAAACTTGTGACTTTTGGCCCCCAAAAAATCAAGGTATGCAGAGGAGTTAATTTTCTGTTAATTTTTTTCTATTTTTAAAGAGAATGAAAAAAATTCCTCATAAATTGCATTTGCAAGGGTTTTCTCTGTTGTATCCCAAAGACATTTCCAACAGCACAGGGAATGGCACTGCTCTGCTGGAATATGAGTCACTTCACTCAGGCTGGAAATGCCAGTACTGAGCTGGTATCTGGTGAGCTGTGATGGGATCACGCATGAGGCAGAAAGGCTGAATTCTTATAGAAATACAAATATTTCTATTGCAGCTATACAGGAGCTACAGGACATGTTTCTGACATGACTAAGCTCCTGGTGTGCTCCTCACCTCCAAGATGAAGGAACTCAAACTTGTATTTTGAATATCTTATAGAAACTTTAGTCAAGAAGCAGAGCTCATTTTAGTCTTGAAGGGAATGCTGATATTTTAAAATTTTACTGAAGCTGCAGTTTATGGAATATTAGTAGTTTAAAAACCTATTTGCAATGACAGTGTTAATTTTCTTCCTTTTCACAGGATTTATTAAAAAGCAATTGCCATACTTCCCATCAGCTGCTCACCTCAAAACGTGGCAGTCTCTGACATCAGTCAGGTGTTGCCATGGGAAAAAGCAAGTTGCCTTAATTGCACGTGTTGTCAGTTAAAAACATCAGAGGAAAGAAAAAGACAACTCACAGGCAAAAGCAATGACCAGGGAATATCTAGATGTGCTTGTAACAAAGGCTGGAATAAATATACAAATAATGGAAACTGCTGCCACCACGTTCAATTTTCAAACAACCCTGCTAAGGTGAGGTTTAGGGAGGCATCTCCTCATCTCAGCTACAGCAACTCACTCCTGCTGATTTCAGGGATTCGACAAAGGCTTTCACCAGCTGAGGATATGACCCCAATATCACTCAGACACCACGTGAGTGCTCCATCCCCTGGGCTTTGAAGAGGTGTGGAGTGGTAACCTGTACCCACATGCGGGTTTCATAGCAAAGGGTTTGTCAACAGGATTCAAGGTCAATATGTATCAAAACACGAGACCTGGCTAATTCACTTTCATTCATGCGCTTGGCGTTAAGCAGCAAAGAAAGGGTTAACCATAAAGTATTTCACCTTGAACCTTGCACTCTCTTTATCTAGCACACCATAATAAAAGATCAAGAGTTCCTGCTTATTATCTTATTTTTCCTCCTTGTTCCACTAGGCTAGGGCCCAGACTAGTTATGGATTAACACTGTGATCAATAGTAAGCTTGCTGTCTCGCTCTCGGCAGGGGAAAATGAACTCAAAATGCAGTCAAACTCTTATTGATCAAGGATATAGGTCTCACTTTCATTACCTCTGTCTCCTGATAACCCACATATAATGTGATGAGTTGCTAATCTCTCTGCTTTTCAATGGACCCTTCACCCCTCCTGTCTGCACAGTAGAGCTTTTATTTTTGCCTCTTCTGTGTAATGCTTGTAGCATTAACTCTCACTCTATTACCATCATGCCTGCTCAATCAAGACTCATAAAAGGACTTTTAAATAGAACTGGGCCAACTGTGTTATGATTTTATTTGGGTATCTCCAAGCAAATGAGTTACCCTTCAATAACAAGCCCTGACAAGAGTGGGTAGTCTGGACTACTGAAACCCATCTCAGAAGAAAAGATTTATGTGGATGCTTGCATTAAAAACATATGTTCTGCCATAGAGAATGTATAGCTTTAATTTCATTCTTCTGCCCATTGTGGATAAAGACTTATTTCATGTCCATCCATCTCATCTGTCATTTCAGATACTCACCAAGTAAGAAATACTTATTATCACTAATTAGTAAGAAATATTTATTAGTTCATTTGAATAAACTTGGTTTGGTGTACAGAGGCACTTTGTATGGAAAGGTAACACTTCCTCATATCTCCTGGAACAAAAAGCTCAGCACCAAAAGAAAGGCAGAAAAGCAGATTATTGCCTGGTGCTGATAGCCAGAGACGTGCAGAGCGTTTGGTCACCTTCTGCAAAGTTTTAGTGAGCTCAGAAATCACCTTCCAGTTACAATTTTCAAATGAAGAAATATCCTTCTTGAATACAATGATTTGCTGATTTAAAAAAAAAAATATTTGTTTTGATTTCTTCATTGAATTTTTAACCCCCAATTATAAAAACATTTCCTTTTGATGGAGTCTAGATTTCCTTTATTTATTTCCCATTGATAATAACAATTTTAATGATAAAAGTGGTTAAAAAAAATTTCAATCGAAAGCTGTAAAATACAAAAAAAAAAAAGGATTCCTAAAATAATAGCATTTGAAGAGATTTTGTTCTGATTTGGGGGAAAAGAATGTTTGAAATATTAGAATTCTCTGCAAGATGAGGTTCTCAGTGCCAGCAAACCCCACTATCTTGAAAAGAGATAATTTTCTGGTAAGATAAGCCAGTGGATTAAAGTAATCAGAACTGTGTTAGAATGTGTTAATCAGTGTCCCCAAGCAGTGCTTTCCCCAGTTTTGTCTCAATCAAGAAGTTACGTACTTCTATCAGGTAATTGAACCAGGTCCCCTCACATGCAGTGTCACAGGAATTCAAACGACAGTTCCCGTAGATCCACTCCTTGCAGATCCCACAGAGTCAGCCATTATTAGCATAATTATTTGTGTGATCTTCAATCAAGGATGTCATCACGTTTTCTTAAACGTAATATAGATTAAAAATAAGATGCTATTGATTGGCTCTGAAAGAGAAAGGTCTCCAGTTTCACGTGCACTGTTTGCCTTCAGTGGTGGTTCTCTTTATACGCCAGATAACACTCCTAACCTCGCAGCCGTTGTGAAGCCCCAGTTTCCTTTTGAAGCTCACATCAATCATATAATTAAGACATCTTAGTAGTACTTTTCACAATCTAGCCAGATTGCGATCTGTGCTCCCTGGGCCTGTTTCTGAAACTTCAATTCACGTTCTCTCTTTTTTTGTGTGGGTGCATGTGTCACGTAATTACAGCTCTTCTTTCTTTCTGCTCCTTCCAGGTACTCTTTGCGGTTGGTCCAAATTTCTTTAGAGTAGCTTTCCTGTTAGCTCTAAGTCTTTCCATTTTATTACAAAGAAAAAATTAATTGGGTTCTAATAATGAGGTAGGCATGCGGGGCACTTACCAATGAAATACAATTGTTTGTGCATAATAGAATCTCTATGGTGGCATCTGCTTGAACAGCTAAATCAAAGACCCACCAAAATCACTGGCTGGAGATAATTATCTTTGCTGTAAAACATGCTCAGATCTATATGGTAAGATAAAAGCTCACCCATGATATCACTAACTAATACCTTTTTTGAGGGAAAGAGGCACTAATGCATTAGTTAAAAAAGCAAAACCACAGACGTCATCTCAGATCAAAATATTCACATGCTCTACTGTTAAGCAGCTGATCTTTCATTTTATCATCTTAATAAAAAAGGGTCTGTGCTTCAAAGGGGTTGTTGACACTTCATGCTACCCTGACTGCTATGTCTCTTTTTTGTTTCTTCTCAGACATGTCCTCTGACACCAAAAACATTCTCTGCTAAACATGACATATCATCAATTTGTGTATGAGAGCTGAGGTTTCTTAAAAATTGCTCATTTAAAGGCGTTGGACCTCCCCATATGATTTTCTTTACTGCTTCTGTTCTGCATTGAAAAGACACAAGTAGAGAATGAAGAAGGCAGATGTGAGGAGGAAAATATATTTTATAGTGGAAAATATCTTTGTGGAAATGATGAAGGTGTCCATCATCAGGAAGAAAAGTGAGCTGAATTTTTGATGTATAAACCTGAGATACAGTCCTGCATGTGTCAAATGGATATGTCAGAAAAAGTGACAGTGGTATTTTTTCACTTTATGACCCAATCTGATTCTTATCAAAGTCACATCCGGCCCATAAAGATCATGGACATCAGCTACTCGATAGACCTAATAAGGCAGCTTTAATCTCACAGTCTCAAATGCGTTTTATCATTGAAGACCAAAGCACACTTTAAAATGTTGCATATAAAGCAATGTAAGCCCAGGGTATAATTTGATAAGACATGCTAATGCTGGCAAGATCCCCACTATGCAGACAATTTGTCTGTAACAGACAATTTCACAACACAGAGGTTTGGGGGAATAGATGTGATGCTAAACCAAAACTGTTTAATTTTTAAACGCAGAGAATGCTTGAGTTTGGTACCACTTTTGTGCTACTTTTCCACTCAACTCAAGGGCTAAGTTTTACATTTAGTTATTATTCTCTTTCTCCAGAGAGACAAACAGGGACGGGCCATCACCATGTGAATTAATGAATCGCTGGCAATAATTACAATTATAGTTGACAGTCACACTGTGGTGTTATACTTACTCATCGTGACACTACGAACAATACCTGAGAGGAAGAATTAAATTCTCCAGAAAGGAAAGAATGGGTTAAAAAGCCATATGGAAATTTACACTAGGGATAATTTAAAGCAACTGCTAAGATTAAAAAAAAAAAAAGTATAATCACAAAATGTCCACCAATTAAGCCTCAAGAAAATATCCTTTTTTTTTTTACTTTAGTGTTTCGAGATGCAGAGTTCACCCTAGAGCACTGAATTTCCATTCATGAGCATAGTACATACATAATTAATGCAATCTGCTGTCTGTTATGACTAGAGATGACAGAAATTTATGTGACAGCTACCAAATATGTATATATTTGGTTGTTGTGTATATGGCTGTTAATAGGTTTGACTGTATCTAGCATTGATAATATGCCACCAGTGTGGTGAAGTTAAACCCATCCCACGTCTTCCAGGCCTGGTGTGTGGTAGGGCTATCCAATTTGAATAGCTCCTTTATGTTCTTTTTCAAACCAAACGTTTTTATTTTTGTCAATAAACTGTGTCATTTATTATAGCTAAGAAAACTCATGTTGTTTGAGGTCTTTATCAGAGTTCCTACAAATCAGGTTAATTGGTGATCAACAGAGCTTTTCTGCCTTTAATGAGCCCTGGTAGCCCAAGGCAAGGCCCAGCTCTTGATAAGGGACTTTCCCTTTCCTTATTCAGGACTCTTTGATCACTTTTTTTTAACTGGGAGAACAACCGCCGGGAATGTCATTGTTTTTTAATTGCCTGATTACCAAATGTTGGAGATAAAAGATAGATGTTCTCAATTAATAACATTTACATAGATTAGCATCACTAACAAGCCTCATTAGTAGCTGCTGACTTTTGTTTAGACTGCGTCCCATGTCAGTTGTGCTCTGATAGTGCACTGGTAACTACATTCTCCATATTAAAATATATTTCTTTCTAACCTCTTTCCATTAATCAGGCTATATATATGACATTTTAAAGCACAAACAGGCTTTCATTAAAGTTAACTCTTATTTCCCAGAGCATTCAGAGCAAAATTGGATATATTAGGAGGCTCTGCATCAAAAAAAAAGCCTTGCCTTCAGGAAGGAGAGTCAGGCCTGAGGTACGTTAATGTATTTAGAATAATAAACAAGACACTGCAGCCAGTTGCTTGTGTTCCTCTGCAACTTGTTTTGCTGATTTAGTTATTAATTTTGAACTGTCAGATCATTAGCTTTTGCTGTGCCTCAGTCTACTCATCCATGAACTGTTAACAGTGATACATGTTCTCCTTAAAAGTGCTCTGAATGCAAGGGCAGAAAATACACTGGTGGCACTCACAACATATTGAATAAATATCTTTAGTGAGAAAATAAACCTCTTTTACACCATTCTGTTGGTGCAAGTGTTATCCTTGAAATCTGACCTCCTCCTGAGGCTGTTCCTCAGCAGAGCACCTCATCCTAATGATTAAATCATAGATGTCAAGGTACTTCAGGTTTGCACTCCTTGGTCCTCACCCTGAGATTGGCTTTTCCATTGGCCAACGCACAGCACAAGGGATGTTGGGGTAGCAGGAGAAACCTCCCTCTCCCCTTCAAGCAAACCCTCATCAAGTTGGCTGTACTTTAAACACACTTGATTTTTGGCAACAAAAATCTACTTGAGAACTTGTGCTTTTCTGCTTCAAGAACAGAACAAAACATGTATCAAGCAAAAGAGAGAAAACAACATGAGAGCTCTGTTTAAAAAAACATAAAAAGCTTAACATGTATAGTTTTTCATAAGGGAGAGGAGAATGATATACTGACTGAACTGTCAATGAAATCAAGCTAAAAGCTGAAATATACGTAGAATGTCAAATACTTTGGGAGTTAGAGACACAGTTCTGCATGTCTTTGTGTATGTGTGTGTGTGTATAGTATTGGAGATACAAACATGTATGGACTTGTGCAGATTAAAAAATGCTTCTATCTATTATTTTGATCAATGGTCCTCTTTTTTTATATTTTCAACACCTATTGCACTGATACACACAAACCCAATATTCTTTACTCCATCAGCTTGAAAATCTCTAGTGTCATGGCCTTTGCTTCAGTGTTGAAGCTGATTTCAGGGCTGCATCAAAAAAGTAAGCTCTATAGTTCAGTCAAGCAGCAACAGTAAAGTGCTAAAGCAGAAGCTTCTGTGCTATCGGTGAATGGATTAAATAAATAAATCAATCAATAAAGGATGTAATCTTTTAAAAAAATCTCCCTTTTCAGTAACCAAGATGTAGGCTCCTCTACCCATAGTCTTTAAGAGAGAAATAGGTTTGTTGACTTCCACTGTGGTGTAAGATATTTCTCCTTTGTCAGCAAAGGATATCAAGACGTAAAATCAAACAGAACTCAGGAGGGATAATGTGTTTTGATTTGTCCAATTTTCAGCCCTTTGGTCATGTATGTTTAACTTTAATATTTTTTAATAAGGGAGAAAATAGCTCTGATCTTTGTTTTATTAATGTACATGTTTCAAAGGTCAATACAAAGACTGGAGCAGAAAACAAAGACAAGAAAGATATGAGAACAAGATATTCATTCCATTTGTAGCTTTGCAGCATAAGATGACAGAGCTGTGATTGCAGGTATGCACACATACTTATTTTTTAATTAAGTATCAGTTTTAGAGGAGAAAAGGCAGTACCAACATCTCTCGTGTGCACAGTACCACGACTGCTAAGCACCATCATGCAAAAGTGTCAGAGCCCTAACATGACAGATGTGTTCAGAGAGTGAAATTCATCTTTGTTTGTGGGGCCAATGAGGAGCCTGTGAACCACTAAAACCCTGGTATGGGGAGGGACACGGCCCACAGACCCACCAGCCCTGGGCCCTTGAACAGCCTGTGGTGGCCATGGCTCCCAACCCTGGCTGGGTTCAAGCTGTTTTCCCAAGGGAACTGCTTTTAGTGCAATTATCTGTCTCCTGGACTATCTACTCTGCAAATACAAGTTGTCATTATTTATATTTTAGTTCCTCCCTGCTTTTCCTTTTCAAAGTTTCACCCTTTCTTTGTGACCAACAGAAAAGAAAAATAAGTCAAGAGGAAGATAAGTCTAAATAAGCAAACCAGGCCTTTTTCTATCCCTACTTTTTGAGACCAGGTAATTCCAGCATTCTGGTCCTCCAAATTCTTTGATTCATGTTCAGCCAACCAGAATATTTTCCCTCTTGACAAGGTATAATTTCAATGGAGCTGTGTTTTGTCTCTGTATGATGCACTTCATATTTTTCATGATTTTGCATCCCTCACACAAGACTCTGTCAATTAAAATGATAGCTACTTATGTGGGACAATAAGTGACTATGAGGGAAGGGATTTGTGGAGGCAATTTACAACCTCTAATTCAGCTCCAGGGATGTGCTCTAGCACAGCTACCCTGCGATGGCTGTGCCAGGTAATTTGCTGGAACACTCCACTGAGGCATCAGCCTGTTGATTGCCTGATGTGTAGGAGGCCTCAGACTGGGTCATATTCCACAATTAGTTTCAGTGAAAAAAATCAGGGATATTTCTTTCAGCGTTTGTTTCAAACTGTATTAAACACTCCCATATTGCAAGGGTTAAAAGATGCAGAAAGAGGGAAGCTTAAATAGAACACTAGATAAATTAAATCACTGCTTTGGTTGAAACAAAACATCGGAGATTTACCTAAGATCATGTTGTTTGTCGCACTGCAATAAACCTTTACATCTGTCCTTAAGTACTGACGCAAATCCTATTTAGATCTTGACCTTCAGATGCAGAAGAGAGAAACCCCAAACAACTGTTTATCACCTAGATCTAATCTTGTCCACATTTTCTCCTTAGCTAGTAGAATATTCCAAAGAGAAACAGATGGTTTTAACCATCTTTCCAGTACCAAAATATAAAACTGGTTTAATTAGTGTGCAAGCAGTCATGGCCACGCGCTTCATGTGCAGCTCCCCGCAGCATCTCCTCTCCTCCCGTCAGCGAAGCACCTCTGAAATCCTCCCGTTCCCATTATTCCCATAAACCTTTGGCCCAGATCTTCGATTGATATAAATCAGAGAAGCTCCACCGAGTTGGATGGAGTCGTGCCAATTTGTGGAAGTTGAGGTTCCGTGCTCACGTCTTAATTTTCGGTTTATTTCTCCCCCCTACCTGCCAAACGTACTAAGAAAATAGGGGGATGTAGAGGGAATTCTGGATGTGGTAGCATTCATTCGTGGTTTGGCCCTTTCCACAAATGCAAATGCACCTTTTCCCCTGAATTTCTTTTCCCCTGAATACTGTTCTCATTTACGTATGGACTTTTAAATAAAACAGGAGATTTGCTAATGAAATGATGCAATTAGAAGCGTATTCTAAGAGAATCTACAGCAAGGAGAACAGCGAAGGTGATAAATTAAAACAAAATAGCTTCTGCAATTGTATTTCTCTCACAGTATTTTATCCTTTCCTGGTTTCTATGGAAATTATGATTTTTTTTTTTTTCCCCTACCAAAACAAAGTGTTCCAATTTAAACCTCACGCCGATTCAGGGCAGCTTAGTGGATAAGGCAGCCAGAGCTCACCGCCAGGACCTGGGCTTGAACCAACTGCAGGTTATAACCTAATTGGCTTCCTTGTCTGAGCTCAGTGTCTCCAGGTCGGGCTGTGGAGTGCTGCCAAGGCATTAGGGAAACTTGCAGTAGAGTTGTGTGGCCTGGAGATAGACAACTTCATTTACACGCTGTGCCTGGCCTGACCCTGATCCTTCCCTTGCACGAATATCCTCTGCCTGCTTAAAAGAAGAAAGAAAACCCACGATCTCCCCAGACCAAAGCTGTCATTTCTCTTTGCTTTGCAAGGCATCCAGACCAGGGGAATGAAGGAAAAGATGGTTTTTGGTTTGTTTGGTTGGTTTTAATTTGAATAAGGGGCAGAACTCTGGGAAAAAGTAACAGAAGTTAAATCAAATTGGTGGAAATAAAATGTTTATGTAGTGGCTTTGAGGCAATTGGACCCATGTCATCAAAGATTGATGTTTTCTAGGAAAGAAATAAAAGAATAGGTCTAAGAAGTGGGACAAATCCAAAGATCCATCATCCCAGCTGGAGAAGTTTATTCTTACTCCAATAAAATAAACAAACAGAAAGGATATCATAGAATCATTAAGGTTGGAAAAGACCTCTAAGATATCCAACAATTAACCTAAAATAATTCCTTAATTCTTCTTCTTAAATTTAGCTATAATTGGACTACATCCATGATGGAACTGGTTTCAATGGAGTGTAAAATTTGAAACCCAACAGCAGAAGACTGACCAGAAAGGTGTCAGCAGTGAAGGACCTACACTAGACAACGTTTATTTTTTTAATCAGATTTTTTTGACTAAGTGCCTCAAAATATCTCTCTTGGTATATTTGTTATTTCTCCTAAATGAATAATTATCCAAAAGGTCTTTCCATGTTTCTTTATGGAAGGGCTCTCTTTTAAAAATGTTCTGTTGTTTTTTGACTCTGTACATTATAAAGGTAGATTAATCTCTTCAGCAAATTGATATATAACTCAGAACTGATTATAATTTGGATTCTTAGACAGATTTGGTTTTTTATTTATTTTCCTTAAAATAACTGTTGAGGACTGTTTTTAATGAAGACTATGCACTTATGAGTGAAGAGATTTGCAGTCAAAAAATACTTTATTTTCTGCAGAACTGTAGAATATAAATACAAAACCATCACTTGAAGTTGAAATTTTAAAATTCTAATCTCAAAGCGTGATTTTTAAAAATATTCTTGAGTTTTATATTTGCATGGGAAACAAAGTGCAAAAAAAATGTTCATAATTTATTTTTTCTCATTTAAAACTTTTTATTTTTTTAAATCTCTTTTTGCTCCTTCAGAATTTTAAAGTATTTTCTGCCTCTTGGAAAGCTGCCAGAGGAAAGAGGAAGCTATAGTTTAGTCAGAATCTAATTTTTATCAAACTGAGGGAATATATTAAGGTTTATGGAGTAGACAAATAGTAGTGAATAAGAAAGTAACAAAGCGGAGCCTCTGTCCTTTCAAATAAACAACACCAAACCCACCAAATAAAAATGAAACGAAAAAGCCAAACCACAAATCATGTTGTCTCAGATGCTTTAAAAAGAAAACAAATGGCAAAAAGGGGAGGAGATATATTTTTATTTTTTTGATATTTTTACAGTAATAAGTTGCAGGACTTGAACTAGGGTGACAAATACTTTGGAAAAAAAAAGCCAAATTAAGCTATGAACAGGGGTCTCATTTTGTGTTTTTCATAAATACCTTTTCCTCCCCTCCAGCATTCTTTCCTTGCACCTCTTTTGCCTTGTACAGCTTCTAATGACAGTGATGTTCAGTTTTGCAGGGTCAGGAGTGGCCCAGTTTAACCAGTTTGTACCGAGACATGGAGCACAACTCCACCATTCCATGCCCGGGGGCAGACACCACAGAGCACTGGGACAGGTGACACGGACATGGAGCTCCTGGTAGTTCATCCAATTGTCATCCCAAAGATTGGCATAGCTGGACACCAGTGCCAATAATAATTCTTGGCAGCTTCAGCATCACATGGAAGTCATATCTGCTAGATCTCAGCCCTGACCTCTGCACCAGCTGAGATGTGAGTTAGACTCCATAAATCCCTGTTTTTCCCAGAAACCAAAAACGAGGAAAATTCTCGGTGAGTGAAGAAACCCTGCCATGACTCTGTTCTGTACAAATCCTCATGGAAGACACCAGCAGGACAATTCAAATCAAAACCTAACGGGTTGTGAGTGCCTCTCACAGTCTTTAATCCCATTATCAGCCAGGTTTGGCATCTCAGCCCTGCGCCCTTGGCACAGGCACGCTGTGACAGCACTGCCAGGTGCACGTGCCACAGGCTAAGAGTCATCTGTCATCCATTCCCCTGGAATCAGACAGAAATTATCTTTTGCTGTATTTTGAATCTGTGATTTTTTTAAAACCAGTCACGCTTTCGGGCTGGGAATTTTCTGAGTTCTGTTAGGAATATTTTTTTTTGAGCCATTTTGCATCATTTGCAATTTCTGATGCATTCAAACACTACATTAGGTCCCCAGAGCAAAACCTCTCTGTCAATATACCTCATCTGACAGCAATCATGGAAGGCAGCTTTAAAACTCAAGCACTAGTTCTGAATGCTGGAAAAAGCTGCCCAAGAGATAAGAAAAGAGGAGATAACTGGTAGTTCTCTTAAAAGTGCTTCATGTCACCCTGAGAATCTCTTGAATATTTTATAAAAGAAAGAAAAACCATGGCATGAATCAATTCAAATTAAATACCATAGAAAATATTTTCTAGCTAAATCAGAATGCCTCTTATATAAATTTGAACACCTCAGATCAATTTTTCCATTGTGTGTTTTTCACCATATGAGTGGATATAAAATGCTCCATGGATACTCCTGTCATCTTTCCCTATCACATTGCAAATATTTTTATACATGAGACTTAGTGTCTTTCCCTACAATGAAAATAAATAGCGAATGTTCTTTTCTCCTCACCACGTTATGTGTTTTAGAAACTTCCAGAAATAAGTCAGAACAGCAATATTTATATAGTTAGGCCTGGCATATTTGTGTATATTAGGTAAACATGGTTATTTGGAACCAAGCTGTGCCTGTATGGTTTCTTCATGCTGTTTTGTTGTCTAGAGGCACAACGAGGCCAATTTTTTAGAAGAAAAATGTGCCATATAATTGCCACTTTGTGATGCATTCAGCTAAAATTATGGAAAAAAAGAACCTCGGTTCCCCCTTTGATGCATTGTGCTGTTGTTCCACTCTGGCTTTTACCAGCTTCCCAACGCAACTGTCCTGTTCAGTGGGAGAAAATACCTGAATTACATACACAAGTGCACACACATACACACACACGCATACTGATCAGGTTTGTCTAACCCCTGACTTAAGCACACAGCTAAAAAATTGCCATAGAGAATAGGATATATTTGTTTGAAAGGGAAGAAAAGCAACACTGTAAAGAAAGGTGCGAGCTGACACGGTAAATAAAAGCAACACGAGTGAAGGCACAGTTGGAGCAGAAAATAGTTGGGAGATGTGATTCAGCACTTAGGCTGGGAGATTATGTTTAACATGAAGAATGGAAAATGTAAGGCAATTCCTCCTGGTGTATATTCATTCTAATATTGGCAAATGGAAAAATGAGGCACCAAGCTCGTTTAAGACCAACGCCACAAAATGAAAAGCCATGTAGCCCCAAGTTTTCCGTAGCACCCTTAGAACTGCAGGAAAACCAAAGGACTCTGGTGCAGTAAATCACTCAGCACACCCACCCAACGCTCTGTGGCACCAGGATGATATTTTAAAAGGGTGCAATTGCGTTTTCTGCAAGACAAAGATGGCCCTCTGGAAAACACCGAGCACGGCTTTTGTTTGACGTTGTCACAACAGAAAGGCAACAGCGAGTACCTCTCTCCCCTCTGCCTGTAGACACTTTATTTATGCAAGAAGAAAATAACAGCAATGTTCAGATATTTATCTTTAACATCAAAGAAAATTCAGGTTCAAGCCAATACACAGGAAAAAAAAATGGTGAAAATCTATTTGTCATGGAGAGGTTATGGTTATCTCTGCAGTGGTGCCCAAAGCAGGAAAATATCGTGTTACCTGTGATGTGATTGCCATCGGAGTGAAGGGATGGAGGTATCTTGGCCATGCCTCTATTTCTGCAAAAACACTTTGTTCATTTGTGGTGGTTTTGCTTCTCCCTTTTTCTGGCTTCTTCACCATTTCCCCTTGCAGATCATGCTGGGAAATGCCTTCAGTGTACCCACTGTCTTCCCAAAAATGGCACTGGGATTCCAGTAGATGCATTTTGTTCCGGCAGGATGATCTGATACCTGTGAACTGAAAATTGAGAAACTGTGTGTAAGCCTGGAATTTAAATGCCATTTAGTTTCTTCCTGATTTGGGACAAAACCGCAGATTTTCAAATCTCTTAAAAAAATGGATGCTTTGCAAATATTTACCCTTGAAGGCATCAACATAACTATCTTACAACTAATGCTGAAACGAAACTTTCTGTACTGAAAGCATCATCTGAATATTTTCTGGTTTAGAAAAAAATATCCTTTTAATTGAATACATTTGAAAATTCCTGGTTGAAAATATAACATTTTTCTTTCCTAATTATTGAAAATTTTCATGCAGATATATTGATATGGCATCATCTCATTAAAGTGCTACAGGAAAAAAAATCTCTGCATGTGGCATCATCTGCCAGAGGATATGTAATTTAAAACCAAAATATTAACATTTAATCAGAACAGTGAAGTCAAAGTGAAACAGGAAAATCTGACAGATTACACATAAATAAGACTAAAATGAAGTATGATTGCATTTTATAACCAGTCATGAGCACTGTAGATAGAGCTGGTAAAACTTACAAGCTGGTTCAGCTGAAACGAAATGACATTCTTTGCATAATTTTTTTCTGAAATTGTGCAGGAAGTTATATGAATTTAATTTCATATGAAAATGAAATTCCCCTGGGTCCAGAATCCTGCTAAAGCACAGACTCATCTCTTGTCATGAAACATGGAGACATGAAAGACCATCAGACTAGTTTCAACAACTGGAAATTTTTTCTGATGGCTGGACTGTGACCACAAAGAAATGTATCAACGCACATTTCTAATGGAGGAACCATTCTTTAATAAACAGTTTCTTTCTTTCTTTCTCTTTCTTTCTTTCTCTTTCTTTCTTTCTTTCTTTCTTTCTTTCTTTCTTTCTTTCTTTCTTTCTTTCTTTCTTTCTGTCTTTCTTTCTGTCTTTCTTTCTGTCTTTCTTTCTTTCTCTTCTCTAACTACCTGCAATTTTCCAAATGCATGAAATGAGAACAACTTCTACTCCTTGCCACTGAAGAGGAGTAGCCATGTCTTAATTTTGTAGGGAGAATGGCTTGAGCTGTCTGCCAGTAATTTCACAAGCCACTTTAGATCAGCCACATCAAGGGAAACTTACGCTCAGATTATTTTTCATATTTGAAGAGACAAGGTTTATGATATCCCTTGTTCACAGGTGGTCAGTTCAAGGACTCATTAAAAGTTACACAAGTTTCCTATTGATAAATATGTGGGAATTATAGTCAAACTGTCTTAAGAAGTCACAGCCATTAAAGAACATGTGCAGCATTAAGGGAAATAACAAATTATTATTTAATGAGATGACTAGTCTTCCTATTGTTGCTTTATTTTCAAGCAACACTGAAATGGGCTCCCTGGTGTTTGTAGTTTCTGGCTATCTTTTTTTTCCTCCTCATTATTAATTCCTTTTTCTCCATGCTAATCAGCCAAAGCACTGTGTGTTTGGAAGACTGATTTTTTTTTTTTTAATACTCCATTCCCTTTGGATTTAAGGGTTACTTGTCAGCCCAGCCAAAACCTCCAGCAGTAGGTAAAGCCAGGGGCGCTCCTCGTGACCGCTGCGACACCGTTCACGCGCGGAGTTTATGCGGCTGCCACACCTCCAGGTCAGAGCTCACCCAGGATTTCCATAAATCCAATGGGTAATGTGCCAAATAAGATTAGAGAAGACTTCACATTATTGTACAATCCAATGAAAATATCTGCTAAGCTCCTTCTGGTGGCGACGGACGGGGAGGAGGTGGCTAATATTAGCAGGTGTTTGTCTCAGAGGCAGAGAGGAGGCAGGAACACCTGCCCATGCCTGTGCACGAGGTGGGAACAGCCATGGTGACTCCACCTGTGGCAAAGTCTTCAGTAAAAAAAATGCAATTTTTAGGAGCTGGAATTCTGATCATTGCTCTGTTTTGTCAAATTGTTTTCTTCGCCTTTTATTGCATTATGTTTAATCTCACCCTGTTTCGTATTCCCAAATGTATCTTTATTCGAAATTCTTTTTAAATTTATCTAGCTGTACTTTCATATGCTACCTAATTCCTGACACTGTATTTTCACACAGAGAGTTGCATCAATAAATGGAGCAGGTGGATTTTTACATCTGATCTGCTCCTGTTTTATTTATACACATATTTTTCTTTCAAACCTTGACCTGCAAGAAAGCAAGAAGGAAGAGTCATCTGGCACTTAGTCAATAATCATTCAATATGTTTGTATTTGAGAATAAAGGAAAATGATTTTTTTTGTTGTTCCATGAGGCAATAGCAGAGGGAGCCTTAAAGAGGCAAGTGCATTTGCATTCTGTGTTTGTCTCCTTCATAAATGTGATTAACTAATTGCCTCTCCTTTCATTAGTTATCAATCCTTTGTTCCTCAACACAAGCAGAATCAGATTCTGATGCCATCTCTGAACTTGATGAGCTCCTGACTCCATTAGTTATCCTCTTGAACTCAATGGTCCAGATTCTCAAATGGTATAAATCAGCATAGCCCATCCCATAATCACAAAAGCTGACCTAAGGAGATAATGTGGGGAATAAAGTCCTACATGATGGGAGTAACAAAATTGGAACCATAATGTTCTGAAATTTTATGAAAAATCCTTATCTATAAAACATGAAGAAAGTAAAGTGGGAATAAATACTTTTGGAACAATTAGTTGTGTTATTCTTAGTTCATGTGCTTGATGGAACGTGATCTGCAGTCCTGCTCAGGCGTAAAATGAATATATAACATATAAAATATGCTGACACTTATGCATTTAACCTGTTTAAAGATTGTCCATTTTCTTCTATACAGACATTATTCATAATTGTTGTGTACTTGTGGATAATCCTAAATGTTACTCAGGATCTGTAAATTGTGAATGTTGCATACTGAGACCCCTGGAACTGAGATGCATGACACATGCAAATAAATGATCCTGTTACAGCAGCCTCTCTAGATGGACCTTATCTTTATAAACTGCTGTGCTTGTATAAAAATGGGCTACAGCATAAACCTGACTTCAGGCTGCCCACTGACTGGTGGCTTGTAATTGTACCAGGAGTACAGCTGTAGTAATGTTCACAAAAAGTTGAATGGAGCAGGCCGAGTACAAGATCCTGTCTAGAAGTGACCAAAATGTTGGAGTCACAATAAAGGAACAGCGCCCAAGTCTTAATCCTCTGATGTTGACATGGAGGAATGATGAATTTCCACAGTTGGTGTGCAAAAGTGATGTCCCCAACCACGGCCTTGGCAATCACTCAGACCTCAGAGTAAATTAATGCAGTCTACAGCTGTTCTAAATTTTGCCAAATCAAAAAACATGGGAAAAAAAAAAGCAGCATGTATCCCATTTCTGGCAGGATTCTCATTTGCTTGATCTCCTCCTGGCTCACTGCCATTTGCCTTCCAGTGACTCTTACAACAAGAAGGCATGGAAAACATCTCTCATCTCCACTTCTCCCAGACCTTTAATGCTGCAGTGGTTGGGGGACACATGCAGAAAGGGAGAGATTGGATTTTAGTGTGTCTTTGCTCAGGAAGAAACAGACTTCAGATCTCCATTTGGAAGCCTCCAGAATATGGCTGCTATCCCCAGGGCCACGGTCTGTGCTCTTCAGCTCAGATGGAGGGTATGGAGCTGCTCAGCCAGCACAAAGACACCCTGGCACTCACTCGAGTCACAGACATGTGTCTCCATGGTAGGGAATCTGTCCTCTCATGTTTGTAACCTACAGAGAATACACTACACATTTCAACTTTGTTGACTACTCTACAAACACAGTTAATCCAGTACTGAGTGTTTGTAAGAGACCAACCTGGTGCACGGTGAGGAAACACTACAAAAATAGAGTGCTGCTCTTCGCAGCTACTTCCAAAAGTGCCATCCTATCAGTGAAAGTGGGAAAGGTCTGCCAAGGTAACACATCCCACACTGGCCAGAGATGGAGGTTCATGAGAGACAGGATGAACTTTATAAAACACTTTTAATCTTTGGCCTTTAAGCAGCATAGCCAACAACAGGTTCACATCAGGGTAGTGGCATTAGCCAAGACAAGTTTACAAATCCCTCAGTGCACTTCCCTCATCCTGAGCTTGAGATATCTGTCAGTCCATAGCAGATGCTGCTGTTGCTGTGCATGTGTCATGTTACTGAAACCCCTAGATAATGATTACGACCGATTATACAAGATGCCATGTTCCTTAATCATATCACTTACATTTCTGCTGAACAGCAGTGACAAGGTTTTGAAAGGAGAAGATCACAGCTGTCCAACAACAAAAAAATCAGATAAACCACACAGTGTTTGCAGACAGAAGATTATGCTAACCTGAAAAGTAGCTTTAGTGATGTTGATATTTGCACTCTCCCTAACTGAGCATAACCCCCACTCATCCTCTCTGTTTGGCATCACACCTGAAATGGAGGTGATTGATGCATGAGCAGGTATATTTCTGATTTTTTTTAAATGAGTGTTATTTACAATTTTCTGTTCTCCTAGTAAGCATTTGAGGGGTTTATTTATTTTTTTCTATATTTTTCCCCCCTTCCCTCACCAATATTGCAGAACTCAGAGTACCAGGCACTGAATACCAGTCCTGCAGCAGACAGCTGGAGTGAGAAAATCCCCTCCTTGCCCTAGAGGTAACCCCAGCCCTAAGCTGAAGACATTCCCCTCCTTCACATGCTGGCTCATTTTGGAGTCTTGCTTGTGCAGAGGCTGCCAACTGTCCTGAATATAATGCAGTGCATTTTGATATGAGTAAGTGCCTACTAATGACTGAGCAAAACTAGTGTATTCATTTAAGCAAAGAGTTCAAGCAGGGTTCCAGGAACGAGGAGCCGTGTGCCCTGCTAACAAAGCTATCTAGCTCAGTGCACAATCTGAACTATGCAAAAGAAAGAACCTTCTACATTTAAGCAGTTTTAATGCAGTTCCACAGCACTTAGAGTTTTCAGTGGAAAAGTCAGATGTAATTACTGTTTGACACAAAGGGATTTTTTTTTCTTCTAGCTCTGCTGACGTTCTATTTTAAATAATTAAAAGTATAATTTAAAACTTAAATTGATCGTTTCAATAGACCTGATCCTGTCCTCAGAGGGAGCCTCTTGTGTCATAGTTAAACTGTTGATCAGCCCAGTGTCACTGTTTCTCCTTCATCAGAACATGTACCATCAGATCTATAATTCTTTTTCGCTTATGATGGCAAAGCTCCAACATGGGTGTAGTTTGACCCAGGTTAAGCAGATTTAACTAAATGCATAAATTGTTCACATTCTGTCATGTGAAAGACGTAGGCCTTGAGCCAATGTTAGGAATAGATAGCTCACCCAATGAAGAAAGTATTGTATTTGCAAATTTTCACACGTCTGGACATTACTCTATTTGACTCCTAATTGGCCGAAGGAGCTATAAGGTCTAAAACAATGTCTTTGATTTTTATAAGAGCTTAGATGACTGTGTTCTGACATTAACATTCCTAGGAAGCAAATTTCAAGGCTGTACAACTCTCTGGAAGTGGACTCTCCACCCCCTTTTGGTTTTCCTGGCCCATTTCCACCAATAAAATCACATGAAGAGTAAACCCATAAGCCAACTAGTAAGCCAAAAGATTTTTGTGGTATAAGTCACAGACCTAAGAGGATGCCAATGCCCTGCAGAACAGGTCCATTCCTCTGGATTTCTTGCATCATAACATGGAATCTGTGTGTTTTCAGTGCATTCCTTAGGTGGAACTGTGCTATCAGAGCTGTCCTCCAGCATCTGTACTATATTTTCACAGTAATTTTCATGAATGTAAAAGGAAATCATATTTATCCACATGGCATAACTTCTAGAAAACAATACTGAGCCCTGGAAGCATAATTTATTTGTGCCTTAAATGATGATTTTAAACTATTATAGGTTATACTAATAGTTTGATGAGTTTCATCCTCCAGGATTCCTGTACTATAGAGGTTACTACGAAAATTTCTTCACCAAATGTCCAAATCATAATGTAAACATCTACAATAAACCTGTATTTAACCTGTGCTAATGGTTGAACTTGGTGATCTTAGAGGTCTTTTCCAATTCAAAGAATTCTATGAGTCTATAAGCATTAAAACATTCCCTCTCAAAAAAAGTGTTTCACATGACGAAGATTTGCTCTTTCCCCCCTCATCTCTGGATACTGGACTTCACTAAAAATCAGGAATATGTATCTAAATTAAGATGTATAGCCCTATAATTGCTGTTAAGGAGGTGAGTTACACCCTCCTAAATAAGGGA
Source organism: Sterrhoptilus dennistouni (assembly GCA_013397095.1). Classification (NCBI taxonomy): domain Eukaryota; kingdom Metazoa; phylum Chordata; class Aves; order Passeriformes; family Zosteropidae; genus Sterrhoptilus; species Sterrhoptilus dennistouni. The sequence goes on along the minus strand of VWZU01016617.1, from coordinate 938,418 downwards.
AGCTGCTTGCCTATGGTTTTCCTAAACCCCCTAAGATGACATCTACAGCCCATATGTGAACACATGTGGTATAAATAAAATGGAAGTTTAAAAGAGAAAAGAGATAAACATATAATTAAAACCAGCATAGCAAACACTTGTGCTCATTCATTTTAATGACTGCATGCTCCAGTTTACAGAGGCAGTTGCAGACCCAGGCCGTAATAGCTGGGTTGACCACATGCCATAAAATACATCAGTGTAGGCTGGGTCCAAATTATCCAATACTTGTAATAAATCCATCCCATTAACTGGATAAATATGCACAAGCAACAGCTCTGGAGATAACGCTGGGAAGTGGCCTGTTGTTATTTAGCAGCAATGCCAGCTCACAGGACCTGATAAATATCAATCCTATTGCCTTTTATTAAAAAAAAAAAAAAAAAAAAAAAAAAAAAAAAAAAAAAAAAAAAAAACCAACCAAAAAGATTAGTTTAGCTTTTAGGATCTCATAACTATGTCTCTCTTTCCGTTATCTGTAACTTGAACTGAAAAAAAAAGAGATTGTGGCCTTGAAAGCTTCAGTTCTGACTACTTTTTTGTAAGCCTAATAAAAGACATCAGTCATAGCATGTATTTGTGAAAATGAAATCTTCATATATTGAAGGTCAATTTTAGTTGAACTAATATAATCAGTAAAAGTCAAGGTTCCTTCACCATTAAAATTGTCCATGCTCTGAGTCTTTTGATATCCTATGCTTAACCTTGAATCATGCTGCGTGTGTTGTATGCAGGGAGGATGCTGAATTCACGTTACAGTATAATGACTGAGTCATCCTGGCCTTGATTTTCAGCTGGGCAAAGCAGATATCCCACAAACACAAGATTTCTTTAAAATTATTTGAATTTAATACACCCTTGAAGCACTTCCTCTCACCTCAGAATAAGCAGCAGGTCACCCAAAGTCTACAAAGATCTTTTTGCTACAGTTTTATGAAATATTTAATATCACTCCTGAATATATTTCTGGAAGTTGAAAGACGGTTACATGTAACTAGAGCAAGTATTGATATTGAGAAATGCTTTGAGGTTTGCACAGAAGAAATCACACAATAATCCTGACAGGAAGGTGTAGCCAGGTGGAAGTTGGTCTCATCTCCCAAGTAAGAACTGACAGGACAAGAGGAAATGGCCTCACCTTGCACCAGGGGAGGTTTGGGTTGGATATTAGGAAAAATTTCTGCCCTGAAAGTGTTGTTAAGCACTGGAACAGGTTGCTCGGGGAAGTGGTGGGATCATCCCCCCTGGAAGCATTTGATTGGTTCCAAAACTTTTCCCTCTCTCGACCTCTTCACTTTTCAGCACAGCCATAAAATAGGAATCTCACCATTTGCACGGAGGAATTAAAAGGCAAAACCAGTGTGATATTGCCAACCCCAGATCAGGGCAGGGTCAGGCCGTGTGTGAAGGACATTGACCTGAGAGCACTGGCAGGGCAGAGATGGTCACAAGCATGAGTGCCACCTCTGATTTTTAAAACAGAGGTTTAATTAAAGAACACATCCAAATCAGCTGGCTCAGAGATGTGTTAAAAGCATCCCACACAAAAGTGATAAAAGTAAGAAGCAGGGCAGGTTTCCAGCAGTGCCACACTGCTCACTGCAGTGGAACGAGTTCTCATTTTGATCTGTGTAAATGGGATTAGACCAAGGCCTGAGTCTTATCTCTCTGGAACTGGATATATGGAAATGACATAAAAATATCTATTTTGGGTTTTGAAAGCAGTCCTGCATCAAGAGGGATTTATGTGCTGAAGGACCTAGAGAAAAGATGTACAATGGGAGGTGAAAACTAAATATATGGATGTACAGGATGAAGTGGTCATTCTATTAATGATCGCTCTGTTATGGCAAAAATAATTTTTAACCTGTGGATTCCTTAATTTGTTTTTCCTTTCCCAAAAGTCATGCCTGTTTCTTCTGAGTAAATTATTAAATAGAAGCAAAGGATATGTTGATTTTAGTATTGATTATCCAGTTCTAAATTTTAACTTTCTTTTCAAAGTGTCAAGTTTAATGGAAGGTCAGAAGAATACTTAATTACAAACACCAAGCCAGCAAAGACAAGTTTCTGATGCAGGACTGAGAGTTCATCAGAAAACAACCCTTTGAAAACCTGCTTCAAACTGGCTCAAACTTATTATTATTTTTTTTTTTCCCCAGGATATCTGCACTGAAGAAGAGGCAGTGTCAGCAGTCTATAAATAGCTCAGGACAGTATAAACTTTTGAACTGTGAAATCTGGGGGATGTAATCTTCCTGCTAAACAGAGGCTTACAGCAGATATTTAATGCTCTGATAGGAGCGTCGCCAGTGTTTGAGCTGTGAGAGGAAGGGAAATTCTGAATTATTGTCAGTACTGTGCACTGGTGTGGTAGTTCCGGTTGGTTTGAAATCCCTTGTCCCAGCTGAATAAGTTTGTTTCTCTGTGTGCAAATTTGTGCATGAACATACTGTAGCTGAACAACTTAACAGCATTAGCTGTCTGAAAAAGAGCCTTTGGATCTAGAACAATTAATTTAGCAAACTTTTGGATATTATAACACACTCCTTAAGCAATGGATTTGTTTGAAGAGACAGCCTGTATTGCTGCTTTTATCACTCTTTCTGGAGCAGTGCTGATTTTCATCAGCTGGGAGTTTTTCCAATGGGAAGTACCACTGGTAAAAGCTCACAGCAATTTCCCTGGTGCTGTGGAGTTCCTGCCTGTCACACTTGGAGCAGATGCAGGACAGTGCCACCTTCTACACAAGAGGCAGCAGAAAAGCAGCATCTCTTCCCAATATGACTATCATGCTATAAATTAATGCTCCTCTCATGTCTAATTCCACAGAGCAGCTGTGCTGTAGGGAGAAACTTCTTTTCAGTGTTGTGGGGGCACAGCCTGGGAACTTTGTGGGAAATGAAGACCCCACACTGGAGTTCAGGTGCTTATAAAATGAAAAGGAGTGTGTAAAGCATTTTTGGGGGCTTTTTTTTTTTTTTTTCTGGTAGCACCTGTGTGGTTTTGGAGAGTTTTAGCCACAAATGTTTTCATACCCAAGGGCATGAACTGGACTATAAACACATAGATCTCCTGACTCCAGGAGCCGGGAGTGTCCACATCAAGGTGCTGCAGTGTGGTGGACCTCACAGTGGTGGATCTCCCCCCACAGTGAGGCCAACATCAATTGGGAACCCCCCGCCCCTTCCTGCCCCCAGAGCTGCCATGTGGGTGGCAGTACAGGATTTTAGCTCTGACCCCACCCTGGCCAGGATAAAAGAGGTTGGAATGAGTTCTAGAAGAGTGTGGCTGCTGGAGGAGGGATTGTGGTGCTCCCTCATGAGCGTGGACATCTGGGGGGTTGCAGCTTTTTGGGGCTGGGCTGTTCATTTCTACCAGAAGTCTCCAAAATGAGGAGCTATAACCAGTTTGGAGCAGACCTTCCTGCAAGTCCTGGTTCCCTCCACGCAGAGACTCATCAAACTTGTGGGTAACCCAGAGTCTACAAAGACTTTTTTGTACCTCTTGGTTGTGTGAGGGGCTGAATGTGCCAGGCTTGTTGCTGGTCTGGGGCCTCTGGGGAGGGCAGGCTGGGGGTGCTGAGAGCTTTCTCTAAGCCAGCAGCAGCTCTGGGTGCTCCTACCCTTGAGATACTCATTTTTTGGTTGTGCAAAGTGCTTTAGTGAGCAGTGGTGGGGGGTTAAAGCTGGCACCCAGCTGTTGGAGACGGGGTTGGTGGTGGGGGTGAGACAACGACCTCTGTGTTTTCAAGCTGAACATTTGTTTGTCCTCTTGCACAAGTATTTGCGTTGTGTTTTCTGTTTGCTGTGGCCGTGGTGGTGTCTGTAGTGGCCCGGTGACACTGAGCTGTGTGGCTCACCCTGCCAGGGAGTGTATCTGCCCCCCACAAAGCTTGTGGCCTCTGGTGTTCATAAGTGCCTCAGAAAAAGAAGGTTTTTTTGGAAGATGATCAAGTTTTGCCTTTGTAAACTGAAGCTTTGTGATGAAGGGCAGAGTGAGTAAGGACCACCCCTCGTTAGTGGGCCAAGCAGGGACTTCTGTCTGGTACAATGGTGTCTTTTGGGTGCTGAGTTTCCTTGGTGAGCTACAAGCAGAAAACAAGGCAGATGTGACACAATCACGCCTGAACTTCAGCTTTGGAAATCAGTAATGGCCCTGCAGACCTCTGAAATGTGGCCCTAAGAAGTGAACACTGCTCTCCCCAGTGAATTTGCCCTGCAAATTGTTAGAGATGGGGTTTCACTTACTTTACTTCTGTAGCTGTATTGATTTTTTTTTTGCCATCTTTCTTTTTAAACCTGAAGGAAAAATTCAAATAAAACCTAATGATGCCTCTCTGTTTCTGAACAGTTTTGGAAATTGCAGAGCAATCAATATTAAGTACACTTTACACCAATTTAGAGCCCTATTCTGTTCAGACATGTGCTTTATAGAGCTCTGATTTTTGAGTAATTTAGGCTGAAAAGTAGGGTAATGTGGATTTTCTAATTAGCTTGTGTTAAGTCAGTGTTCTTCCACCTGAATATTTTAATAGCTTGGTTTTTAAAATCATGTGTGTATATATCCAAAGCAGGGGAATAAAAAGGAAGATAATCTTTTCAGAGGGATGAAAGACAAGTGGATTAATGCAGAGTTTGAGATTTTTGTGAGAAATTCAGGCACGCAGGCTGGTGCTGCAAGGAGAGCTTCTACTTGTGAAACTGTCACTTGTTAATTAAGTTAATGTCTACTGTGCTCTGAAAATGTAAAGCAGTATGTAAGTGCTAAGTATTATTATTAATGATGCCAATTTTGACAGGTTTACTGGAATAGGCTTTGCAGTACAATATAAGCTAATGTTCTAATGCTTTACTCATTTACAATGAAACTGTTAAATATAAGAAAGTGGGAATAGAAGGCCAGCAAAGGCCAGCAGAATAGATGGAGTCCCTCATTTGGTGCTCTCCCCAAGTGCTGCCTGGGAATGAGGTCAAAGATAACATGGGGCTGTCTCTCCATCTTGTAAAACTCTTGGGGTGAAAAACTCAGGTGTGTGATAATGAGCTGCACCAGATTATGGTGGCTTCCAGTTGTGTCCTTCAGGCTGCAGAAGGGGAATGGAGGAAGGTGTCAGCCCTGTGTATCCTAAGACTGCTTGCTCTTCTAAGGGAAATCTCCACTGGCCATTTAATTTGGTTTGTGGCCCCTGCCTGCCTTGCCCCAAGTTGCAGAAGGAAACAGTTCAGGTGTTTTGTATTAGTGCCTGAGTAGGTGCAGAGAGCTTGTCAGTGATATATATATATATATAAAAGCACATATTAAAAGAAGTGACTAAATTACATTTCACATTTCATGGAGTTGCAGTAGTTTGCATGTCATTTGGATATGGGAGCACAGCTGCATGTAGGTATCTGACCCAGTAAATGGAATAGTTTTCTCAATGTCTTCGGCACATTTCCTTTCATGCTTCTTCTCTGAGCAAAGCTATAAAATCTGCCCTGTAAAAGGGACAGCCTAAATCTTCAGATGTCTTTCTTAGATGCTCTTTAATTTGGTTTTTTTTCATTACCAGGCTCAATTCTCTCCTGTCTTTAATGGCCTCTAAGTGAAGAAAACATTTAAGTCATGTAGGAGTCATATACTCGTATATCCAGGTCATATAGAAGTTGGAACTCTGGTGTTTTCCTGCAGGTTTGTCTGTCTGTATGTTCCCATTTGACCTTAGAGCCATTTCCCCACAAGTCAAATCCAGTGGATGTCCTACTGGCATGGTCAGGGTGGTCTGTTTGGCTTAATTGCTGCAGGAGAAATCGATGGATTCTCTTGCAGTTGGGCTGAGTTCTGCTAATGTGTCAGGAGTGCACGTGCACACACACCTACACTCAACAGTTCTAGCCATATGAGACCAGCACTCCAGTGCCTAATTAAATTCATTTACTGGCTGGCAGACACTCCACCTTTCAGTGCCATGTGGATCCTGGTTGTGCTGGAAGAACTTCAGGGCCAGTTGTTTTGTTGTGTGTTAGAGACTGAATTGTTGTGTCCTCATTCAATATGAACTTTGGTATTGTGCTGCATAAGTCAAACAGTGCAGGCAGAATTGGAAGAGGGATGATATGGTTACTTTGGGGGCCTGAGAAATTATTTCTTCACAATGTAGCAGCAGCAAGATGGACTCTAATAAAACTATTTTCTTGCCTCTTGCTGTGTCGTCAATTACTTTAGTATTGAACTTGACCAAAGACTGCTGGAAACCAGCCAGGACTCTGTCCTCATGCATCCAGAAAAGTGAGAAGTCATATTTTTTTCTTTTTAATGTTGGTCACTGATTAAGTGTTATGAGAATATTGCACTCTTCACAAGATGAATCAGTGATCTGAGTGGGAATGGCTGTCTGGAATCAATGCTTTGATCTGTCAAAGTATCTAGAAAATAACAGTCCTCCTCTGCAGACAGGTAACAAGGAATGCCTTGGGTGGAAAAGTCTATCAGTTCACCCCATTTTCTTCCCATCAGCCACCAGTCAGGCGTTAATCACTGGTTAAAGTAGTCTTGAAATCTTCTGAAGGCAGCTTTGAACTGCTGCTGCTTGGGCCACAAAGAGGGGTTTCTGCCTTGGCCTCCTTGGAGCTGGCTCAGCTGTTGATACCCAAGTGTCCCCTGAGCAAGTTGGTTTCCTAATCACAGAATTGCAGTGCTGGGGGTCGCAAACTAAGCAGGTTCACACTATCCAGACTGTGTAGCCTATTCCCCATGCAGAAAAGAAAGCAAAGCAACACAACAGAAATAAAAGAACAGACTCCAGCAGTTGCTGGCATTTTAATACAGAAGGAGAAGTTTAAAAATCTAGGGTCGATGACTGGCTGTTGATCCTGGAACTATATTAAATATCAGTTGTATTGAGCTCTGAGTCTTTTGAGACACAACCTTAAAAATTATAACCTTAAAAATATAACAAGGGCAAGCTTCTTGCCCTTTTCTAAAGTGCAGTAATAGGCAGTAATTCTAAAGCAGGTATATGGGCATCTGCTTTGGATGCTCTAGTTACAGAACACGGTGCAGGTAGTACATCAACCCTGTCATCAAAGCACAATAGTCAGAATAGAGTCCTTAAGGCATCACTGTCTATTATAAATCAGTTAGAATAATTCATGCTATAGATTTCCCAATGCTGCAAAGCCTCTTATTCAGCAGAGTATAAACATATATCACATCTTATAGATTTTTTTTCCCCCCGCTTCTTGGCATGGAACAGACTTAAAAGAATTCTGCAAGAGAACAATGCACTATACAGACAATTTCTTAAAAACTTTCATAAATAGGAGGTGGAATGGAAAGATATTATTTATCTCCAGGATCATTTTAACAGCTCCAGTCACACCTTCGTTATTAAGTTTGGAGCATGTTGTGTAGGAGCCAACAGTAAGCCTGTGTGTGGAGCATACAGGGGCTGTGTCTGGAATCAGGCTGAAAATGCAAATAGGACTTTCTTCTCTGGTTTGGTTTCTCAACACAAGTTAGAGCAGCTTGCACCAACTGGTAAAGGCTGCAAAGGGCCATTTTGCCAGCTGGGAGGTGCAAGGGTGTAATAATGCTGCTGGCTCCTTGCCTGTGCCAGCCACAGGGAGGAGAGTGGCAGAGAAGCCAATGTATGTCTCAGTGCCACAAACCAGGCTTAAAGACAGCTTGTACCACTTGGGAGTGGGGCATTATGGATCTGATGTATCCAAAGGCCTGCCATGAAATATTTATGCTGCAACTTCCCATATTCTTCATATCACTTACAAATCCCTAACATTTCCAGAAGCCCCCATTAAACTGAACCGATTTAAGTCACGAAGCACTGGCTGATGCACAGTTCCCCAGGTGCTGATAAATGGCCTTGGGAGTGAAGGAGTTAACTGACCATCATCAATTACAGCATCAGAGGGGGTGATTAGGACTGAAATTGCAGGGAGGTTTTTAATTTAGCAGAGTAGAGGAGACTCCCCCAGCTTAGCCAAGCTCATCAGATCATGCACGTCTTCCTGCTTCATCCGCTTACCACGCGCTGCCACTCAGGGCTATTGTGCATGGAGAGGGCACCGAGCAGACTCCAGCATATTATATTATTCCCTTGTCCAGAAATCCACCTGAGGCTCGCTGACACTCTCTGCTTGCCACACAAGTGCCTAGCGTGCAAAATTCTCAAAGAGCCCAACTTGGGAATCAATCAGTGAGTTGTGTGAAGGAAAAAAATGGCAAAGTTTAAAGCTTGATATGACCTAATTTGTCTGCTTGGTTTTTTTTTTTATTTTATTTTTTTTATTTTATTTTATTTTATTTTATTTTATTTTATTTAATTTTGGTGAAGTAGGCAGGACTGCTTCTAGCAGTAAAGATGCATTTAGGCTTGTGTGTTACGATCAGAGTTTAATCAGTGTTTTGTCTGGCTCTGTGTGTATTCAACACTAAATAAAGTGTATGGAGAGCAATGTATAAATTGCTTTAACTTCTCTGCTCTGTTTTCCTGGTAAAATTTGTTACCTTGGGACACTTTGGTCATTGCCTTGGGGAAAGGGCAGCAGGCTTCAGGCCTGAAGAGTCACAGGAGGGAATGGAAAGGGCCTGTAGCCTCACATGAAGTTTCTTACGGAGCTGTAGTTACAGGCTGCTGGTGGGATGAGCCTCCTCTGCCTGCTGGGACCTTTGGGGGTCCCCCTGGGGCTGCTCTGTTCTGGGATTGGGGGTCCAATGTCTGTTCCATGGCTTGGCACATGCTGCTTGTTGGGGCTATGAAATGCAAGAGAAAAATAACCCTGACATATACTCAATGCAGCATTTTTCATCTACTCTTTATATTTCTGGTTTCTACTGCTATTACCATTTTCCCTAAGTATTTTGTCTCTGGATTTTAGAAAATTGTGGGGTTTGTAGAAGAAACTGTTTGTAGAGGCAGACTTCATGTACCTCATATGGACAGGAGAAAAGGGGAAAGGGATACAGCAGTGATATAGCCAGAAAATGTTCAGGATGGGCCTGACTCAAAAGTCAAAGACAGTTGGGCTTTGGTGATGTAAAGATAAATTTTTATTTGCTTTTGCATTCTGAAGTCTTGAAACAAAGTCACTTTTCTTGTGGAAATTTGAGAATAACCAAAATTGAGATCAGGGGTGTGCTGGTGCAGCGTTAGCGGTGTGGAAGCAGTGGGAAGCAGCAGCCCCATGTGCTCCTTCCCTTGGGTTTTGTTGCTTGTAATGTTGCAGAGTCCCTGCCACTGAGGCTGGAGTTTTCTATATGATCATGTAATTAAAGATTGACTCATAGTGTGCAGGCATATGGAGGCTAAAACAGTTGCCCGTGAAGCACTCGGCAGCATTTTGTGTGGTGTTTGACAAACCATTTTTATTTTGATTTTTGTTAATATGGCACTTTGTGCAATCACGGAGACACTTAGCATAGAACATCAGTCACCTGTGTAATCCTAATGAACTCATGTAAATGGAAATAAGGGGCTTCTGAAGACTATTAACAATGAGGTGCCATGATGCTGGAGGAGACTTGGCAGCCCTCTCAGCCCACCCCTGATTTTGAAATGTGAGAGCATAGCTTTTCCCATTGCTGAGGACAAATAATCAGATCTAGTCCTTGAAACAGTCTGTAGTGAAGCAATGGATATTTTAACTCAGGGGTTATCATCCTTACTCAAGCAAATTCCCATTGATTTCAGAGGAGTTATGTCTGAACAGAGAGAAGTGCAGGGCTTGAGTAAACCTTGGTGTGACCTGCTTCTGTTGTGTTTCTTCTCCAGCCAGCAGTGGTTGTGAGTTGTTGTGTTATTAATGCAATAATTCGGATATATTGATCACTGTCAGTTCCCCTTGTGTGGTAAAATCCACTTTATTCACATAAGGCAACTGGAAAGGAAAAATCTACCTCCCAAACCTGAGAGCAGCTGGTGGGGCCACAGTTGCTTTGCTTTTGGTGTGCCCTGAGCGTGTTTCTGTATCTTTGTTTCCCTTTCATTGCTCTTTGCAAAGGTGAAAAGGAGATCCTTGCTTTGGCAGGTAGAATTTAGGGTTATTCAAGCCTTTTTGCCCCGGTCTGAGTGATACATTAGATGTTGGAAATTTTATAGCTAGAGGATGTAGAAGTGTTTTCTCTGTTCGAAGTGCAGCCTGAATTTTCTTGGTATTGCTATAAAACAGGCTTAATGCAAAAAGGGTTTGAAAGTTGTTAAAGGGCCTGAAGTGGAAATTAGAGGTGTGCAGTGTTTTCTGGAGACTCGGACCATTTCTTCTTTCCTCTGGCATGTAAAATTACATTTTGTAAGAAAACATGACTGCTTTGTTCCAGTGTGCCATTGGGCACTTTGTGCGTCCTCTGCACTTCCTAATGCTCACAGGAGGTTTTGCAGAGCCCCCAACACAGAAGCCACAACATTTCTGGGACTCACCAAGGAGCCTCAGCGAGCGAATCTTTGACAGGTCCATGCCCAAAGTTGCTGCTGGCTGTTTTTCAGCTGTCTGCTTTTATTGTAGTCTGCCTTGCTGCCCTGAGAGCTACTGCATGTCACTGCCCTGGTGTGATGTGTGCACCAGCTGCTTGTCCAGACCTGTCACATTTTGTGGGTTTT